>VUQJ01003630.1:10476-23792 GCA_015108635.1 Andinoacara biseriatus
TTTTCTTTTTTTTTGTAACCATCATGTGCACCAAGTTTCTACAGAAATTTAAGGAGGTTTTTGTCCACTCCCTCACAGAAGATATATTACCAAACAGAATACCAAATGATGTTGCAATGCTAAGGGGAATGTTTTTGCATAGCTTTAATTACCATTTAAAGATTGAGCTAGCCACTACAGATGAAGCACCCACATTTGAAGACCTGATTAGCTTGTGATAATTTGCAGTACTGCAAATGAAACTAGAGTTCCTGGTCGCCTTATGTAGCCTATTCACTCCCTGTTGCTCCTGTGAGTACTCTTTCTACCTCCCAGTCTGCAGCTCTGTCTACAGCTCTAGTCAATGAAAGATCTAGACTGGAAAAGCATAGCTCACTCCAGTGGAGAATGCTCAAAGGTGAGTGTATCTATTGCAGTAAGGCTGGCCATTTTATAGCAACTGGTCCAGTAACTCCAAAAGGGAGCACTCGTCAGTAACTGTAGGGATACTGCCAGGTGAACAACAAGTAACTCCCTACCACACTTGCAGTCACCTTGTGTTTTCATAAGTCTACCTTTTTGCTCTAAGCATTCCAGAGATGAACAGAGCCCTTTGGAAGAGAAAAAAGTTAATTAGTTACAGATTACATTGCATCTACTATAAACTCAACAGCCCTAAATGGCAGAATCATTTCCAAAGACATTAAACCAGACTGAACCAGTTCAACCAGTGCTGTCTGAGAATCATCCTGTGTACATACAGTTCTATGTGAGTCAGTCATCCCAGTCACTCTTAATTTTGGGCCATCCTTGTCTTCAGGCAGTAGTTCTAGAGCAGTCAAAAATAGGATTATGGAGTAATTTTCAGCCTGTCTTCCTGTTTGCAGTCTGCTTTGCCTCCTATCTCTACCAGTCTCTCCACCAGACCTTTTGTGGGTCCATAGGGAACATCACCACCTGGCTGAAGTGTTCAGTAAGTCCAAAGGTCTCTCACTACCACCACACAGACCCTGTGATTGCTCAATGGAATTGTTGCCTGGTGCTCCCCTTCCAAGTAACTGACTTTTTAATTAGTCCAAATTTAAGAGCTTGAAAAAGTCAAATGGACTTCTTGAAGTTCTTGAAGATGTTTCATCTCTCGTCCAAGAAGCTTTTTTAGTTCTGCTTACTTGTTCAGCCTTTTTTTTTTCAAGCTCTTAAGACTACCAAGAAGTCGATGACTGAGAACCTACACAGACAATCTATTCAAACCTGAAACAAAGGCTATGGAAAAATACATTAGGGAGTCTGGCTCTTCTCTTCTCGATTCAGGGTAGGTTTCTTTTTTGTTGTAAAGAAAGACAAGACACTACTTTCACACATAATTATCTGGGCTTAAACAACATTACAATTAAAACCAAATATCCTCTGCACCTCATTAACTCAGCTTTTGAACCCCTGTATGAAGTGAAAATCTTCACCAAACGTGACCAGAAACACACAATATTTGGTCAGATTTAAGTAGCATGATGAATGGAAGATGGCTTTTAGGTCATTTTGAATATTAGTTCATGCCTTTTGGCCTCACATACACTTGTGTATCAACCTCTGATTAATTACATTGTGAGAGATTTCCTGAATATATTTAGTTTTAGTCTACCTGGATGATATCTTTGCCATCTTTAAGATGAGCACAAGCTCCATGTCAGGCAGGTCTTACACAGTCTGTTGGAAAAATAGCTTTACACAAAAGCAGAAAAATTGAAATTCCATGTTGCCTCTGTAGCCTTTTTAGGCTTCATCCTTGAGAGTGTGAAGGTGAGGACAGATCCAGAAAGAGATAAAAGATAAAAGCAATAACTGACTGTCTCACTCCTACCACTCCCAACAGCTGCTGCGTTTCCTGGGTTTTACAGTACCAACTTATACAGAAGGTTTATTAGAAACTATAGTCAAATAGTGCGCTTCTTACTAAACTCACCTCACCTTTGCTATGCTTTGTTTGGTCTCAAGAAACTCAGACTGGTTTTCAGAACCTGAAAGAGTGGTTTATCAATACTCTTGTACTTGTTCAGCATCTCCAGTTCATTGTCAATATGGGTGCATCTGATGGTAAGCTGCACCCATGTGCCATTTTCTCTTGCCATCTTACTGTGGCTGAGTGTAATTATGATGAGTAATAGTGAGCTGCTAGTGTTCAAACTAGAGGAATGGAGGCATTGGTTGGAGGGAGCAGAAGAGCATTTATTGTGTGTACAGATCATAAAAACTTGGCTGACATTCACTCAGCCAAGAGGTTAAACTGAAATGGTCCACTCCTCCCCTGTGGTAGCAAACCGAGCAGGAAAACACGGCCTGCTCGGTTTGCTCTTGCAATAAATCTAAGTTGCAACCTGATTTGTTACAGTCAATAACCACACCTAGCCTCCCCTGATTGCTAGATTGGCGACACATTCTTTGCTGGCACCATGTTGCTTGTTTGGAGAGTCAGCAGTGCTATATTATGTCGTTTGCTCTTACAGTGTAGTCAGTGGTCTCCCAGCTGTATTAATGGTTTAACACTCCACTTTGAACTTCTATTTCTTAGGTAGACTGACTCCAGCTAGCTTGCTAATCATGCTTTGCTTGCTCTGCTTCCTTTAGCTAAACATAATACTGTCGCTACTGTAGGCGTCTGCCTGCAGTTGCAGTGAAGGATCTCTGTCATTGTTGGCTGTGTCCCTCACTGAGTGACAGTGTGTGTGTGTGTGTGTGTGTGTGTGTGTGTGTCTTTGTATTTTTTAGGCCAAGCTTCCATTGTTTTAAACCAGTCTTATCTCTTACTCCGATTGTTCTTTGTTTCAAAGCAGGCCAAGTCCAAAACAGCTTTTTGTACACCTTTTGGCCTTTTTGAGACACCATGTCCTTTAGGTGGAATACCCCAAGCACCTTTCATGACTCAGCTTTATGAGAGTATCTTGATCTAATATGATGTGGTATCCCATCCTATAGAGTTGAATAAGCCTCTTTGTGAGTTTTATGGCTTTTTTGTAGAAGTCACCTGCATTTTTCTCCACTATTATACAGCATGTAAACCCATACTCACATCCAAATTATTTGTAAATGAGTATATCTTGCAAGTTTCATTATGATCTCTTACTTATCTATATATTGTCTGTATATTTCTATTAAAGTTAGGAAGTGGGTAGTAGAGAGTGAATGGGGTTGGCCAGATGGATAGAATAGCATGCACACATTGATTTTCTAGGGACTGCAGCCAAGCAGTTTCCAACTGGTCCTGTAATAAAAGGTCTGTGCTGGACAATAATCAATCTGTAGTGATTCTTGCCTTCTTGTTAGTACATTCTTTTTCCTGCCCAAGGTTCATGACCTTATTACACCTGATGAATCTGCCAGCAGAGGTTTTAATTGCCCCAGAGAGTACATAGACTGCTTCAACAATAATATAACATTGTAAAAAAGAAATGTTGTTAGATAATCATAACAGACTACACTGCCTACACAGTGCACTCACAAAATGCTTTGTATGTCAATATGACATAAATATTTCAGGCAAATATTTTTCAAGTTTTACATTTTCTTTTACTTTTTAAATTGCATACAGCTCCAGACTTAATGAGCTGACAAACTATGTTTAAGTGTTGAAAGGCCTAAGAAGGATTATACCAGTAGAATTTATACCATCCATCTAAATTTTTTGCAGTACAGCATATTGATTAAAAATTTTAAATTTTATACACAGATTATGTGAAAATGTAAATTTCCAGGTGCAGAAGTTATCACTTGACCAATTTGGGAAGTACAGAAGTGAGAGTCAAGAGCGCTCCGGCCCACTTACAGAAAACCATAAAATCGTCCCACATTTTGAGAACCACTAAACTAAAGTTTTATCCATCTATTTTACATTTTCAAAACTTTGATTAAGTTTTTTTATATTTCAGGAGGAGAAATATTTAAGCATAAAATCTATCAAAACAATTTGAACCTATACAATTCAAAGTTTTTGTGAAGAAAGTGCCATCTCTTGGTGACACTCTGCAATTAACTCAAAGGGGTGTGTTTATAGTGGCAAGCAGATACACTTCCTGAGAGCAGCAATTTTAGGTGGCTGTATCTGTGTAATCCCTCTATAATCTCTAAGGTCCACGCTTAACCCACATTGCCTAAGTGTGAATGTGGTTGTGTGGTTGGTGTTGGGTGGTGGTCGGAGGGGCCATAGGCGCGAATTGGCAGCCACGCTTCCATCAGACTGCCCCAGGGCAGCTGTGGCTACATTAGTAGCTTACCACCACCAAGTATGATTGAGGTGTGAATGAATAGTGCACGAAACTGTAAAGCGCTTTGAGTACCTTGAAAAGCGCTATATAAGTGTAAGGCATTATTAATATTATTATTATAGCTATAGTCTTTATAGATTTACAGGATGATATTCCTGCCAGGTACTTGTCAGTTGCTTGGAACATGCTGCCAGCTTTAACAAATCATGTCAAAATAGGTCTTGCTGTTTGTAGAGATGTTTGTAAGTGTTGTGAATGCAGCAAATAACAAAAACCTAAAGGAAAACAAAGGAAACGAAAAACATATTGTACCCTGTAGTGATGGACTTCATTTGAAGCCCTAATATATTCCTGCCAAAGAAGCACCGGGGCAAGCCCAGCCACTGCCTCCGAAAAAGAAAGCTTCAAATCAGACGTGCCTGACTCCCTGGTGTAACTCACAAACACACAGCTACACGCAGATTACCCAGAAGCTGAAAAGGAAAAGTCATCTCACTAACTTAACTTCTACACACACTAGGGTAAATTATGGAGTTTTACAGGGTTTTGTGCTAGGACCAGTTCTATCTACACTATACATGCTTCCCTTAGGCAGCATTATTAGAAAGCATTGCATACATTTTCACTATTATGCAGATGATACTCAGCTTTATCTATCCATTAAGCCAGATGACACACATCAATTAGTTAAACTGCAGGAATGGCTCAGACATAAAGGCCTGGATGACCTCTAATTTCCTGCTTCTAAATTCAGATAAAGCTGAAGTTATTGTATTTAACCCCACAAATCTTAGAAACATAGTGTGTAACTATATAATCTGGGTGGCATTACACTGGCCTCCAGTGACACTGTGAGGAATCAATGAGAAGTCATTTTTTGATACATCCTTCAATCCACATATTAAACTGTATGTATGTATGTACAGTAGTACAGTAGAACTGCTTTTTTTTTTTTTGCATTTACACAGTACTTCTAAAATTAGAAATATGCTGTCTCAGAGTGCTGCTGAAAAGTTAACTCATGCATTTATTATGTCTAGGCTGGATTATTGTAATTCATTATTATCAGGCTGTCCTAAAAGCTTCCTGAAAAGCTGATACAAAATGCTGCAGTGAGAGTACTGACAGGGACTGGAAAGAGAGAGCATATTGGCCTCTTTTCACTGGCTCCCTGTTAAATCAAGAATAGAACCTAAAATCCTTCTCCTCCTTCTTCTTTCAGGCCCTTCTTCTGTGGAACCAGCTCCCAGTTTGGATTTGGGAGACAGACACCCTCTCTATTGTTAAGATTAGTCTTAAAACTTTCTTTTTGGATCACACTTATTGTTAGGGCTGGATCAGGCAACCCTGAACCATCCCTTAGTTATTCTGCAACAGGCCTAGGCTGCTGCTTTACTGACCTTTAGTTGTATTTCTGAATGAATGAACATGAGCTACTGATGCTGTATATTTCTAAATGAGATAAGGAGTCTCTTTCAAAAGTTGACCATTCTTTAGCCTTTTACTCTTCTTGCTGTGGTTGCAGCACTTTCTTCACTTTTATTCACTCTTCAGTGAAAGGACGAGCGTCATGTTATTCTGAATACATGATGTAACAGCATGTATAGGATGAATGTAATCTGTTCCATTTGTTAATGTGTGTAGACATCACTGGAAACTTGACAGCTTTTTCATGCAGCTGCACACTGTTCTGCAACCACATAGTTGCACCCCTGCACCAAACGCTATACTGTTTACAGCTCTGCATGCCAGCTAGTTGGAGTCATGCAGACAAAGAACACAGGTGGGTTTAGGTTAAAACATATCAAGGTTAGATTCAAACAGGGGGCATAACAGAAACGCTCTGCACTCTAGTTTGAGCTACATTTTCACGAGTGTGTTCATAACTTTTCCTTTCTGTGACAGTTATGAATTATGAATGCCTTGTATATTTCTTCTCTCATTTTTTTCTAGGATCATCACGTAACCAACCTATGATGGCATCTGGAGCTAAAACAAGGCAGGTGCAACCCCAACCTCTCATTGCTGTTGTATTAGATGGGTTGTCTGAGCTGACTCCATCTGAATTTAAGCCTGTCCCATGTGGCTCACCCATGTTGTGCTAGTGTCCACCCATAAGGTCCAGTGACCTCATTCTGCACCACATGGCTCCAGACTTTCCAGCCCTTACTTTGATGCAGGACAGTTTTTCTAAGCTTCATTTTGTCCTGAGTTTACATCAGCTTACGCATCTCCAGTGTTTCAATGTGTCACAACAAATGTCCTGGGAGATTGAGAAGGGAGCCAGGCAGCAGTCCAAATGTCCTGCGCGGGCAAAGCTATGCAAACTGAGGCTGACTGTCAGTCCATTTTGAGATAGCGTGGAGAGGAGTGCAGAGCACAGTTCTGCAGTAAAGGCCCTGATCATCAGAATCTCCACAAAGCAAACTGCTGCAATGACGTGTGGTCTGCTAGTGGAGTTTGAAAAACTGGCAAACCGTGCCAAACTGATGCATGTTATCCATGTCAAACTGTTTAACCTTAAACTTATTATTATTCACCCGGACACACCACATCTTGGGGCCAGTCCAGGTGGTAGGTTGTATGATCCTTAAGAGTCACATCCTTTTGGACTTATTGAGATGAAGATAATAGAGCAGAATGAATATGCTAGTGTGGACCAACCACACAGGTGCTACTGGCATTTTCAGGGCAAAAAAGCAATTATGGGAGTGACTGTCACTGAAGCCTAGACAGGCTTAATTGTGGAAAGACTCAACTGTAGAATAATGACACATTCATTGCTAAAATGAAGGCTAAGTTAGACCTGTATCACATTTAACACATACATGGATGTGTGCCTTGGATTACACTGAACTATTTTTATAATCTCTTAATCTGTTTATACTTTTTTTCCGGGTGCTTGTTGTTAGATTTGCTGAAATGTAATTTACTGTCAGTTAACTTTTACATAATTGGTTGATTGTATGAAAACACTGATTATATTTAATCAGTTAATTATATAAATACTAAAATTTGTAAAAAAGCTTCAGAATCAGCCACAGGATGAAACAAAGGGATGCAGTGTTTGGTCCAAAGTCGTTAGAATTGTTAATCCGATCTTTAAAGTCAAATCATATCTTGAAGTTAAATATTCAAGGAGGATAAAAATTACATTTCATGAGCAAATTCACATAATATATAAGAATATGAAGATGAAGATGAGGGAACCATGAATTATTCACATATTATTTACCCAACACTTCTTCATTAATTTTCCAAAACAAAAAGGTCTTTGATAATTAACACGAACACAACAGTTGAGCCAGATTTCATTCACACTTCTAATCACTGTGAGTGGCTCAGGGGAGTCTTAGATGTAAATCGACTTCACTCTAGCCATTACTTTTTCCACTATAATTCTGAGGCGAGTTAATGTTTTGGATATGTTCAGTTTCCTGCCTGTTGAACTGCCCTGAACACTTGAAAAATGGAATGATGGGTTCAGTCCCGACATCAACAAAAAGGTCTTGGAAAAGTGATCCTTTTTTATCCCGTTATTTTGTAGCTCCAGCAAGGGAAGGATCCTCATGATCTCCTTACTGGAGATGCAGCCAGTATACGGAGGTGAGATGAATTTCACCTAACTACTGGCAGAAAATCCAATCAGCACTTTCAATGTGTCCTGTTCTTAGAATTGGAGAGTGTTTGTCTCTAGGGCATTCTCTTTGCAGTCCAGTAAGACCTTGATATTAGGGCAGTACCTCTGGAATTTGAGGGGCATGGTGGGCTTGACCTTTTCCCTGCTTAAACCAGATGGGAAGTGAGGAGAGCATGATGAATAGATGATTGGTTCAGGTGATGGCAATTCTGTTGACCATGGTAATGCTCACAAGCAAAGAGCTGCACTTTCATACCAACAACAGGTCTTAAGGAGTACATCAAAACTCATCTATTAATGGCACGCTGCAAGAGCAGCCCCCCTTCAAGTTAGGCTTCCTCACCTACCGTTGTCGCTTTGGTCCAGTACGCCAGTTAAGAAGTAAATGGTGCGATAGACTCCCAAAAAATCATAAAGACACTGGAAATGTATTGTAGAATCTGATTTGTTCATCTGACGCACAATATGGGCTGAAGAGGGCAGAGGATGGCAGGGCTACTTCTTCCAACCTGGTTTCCAGATCTTGGATGTAATCTACTGCCTCATCCAGGGCACCCGTAGAGATAAATTAAATACAATGAGATGATAGTCTTGGCACATTTACACTACCTATAAACACAACCCAGAACAGTAATTGGATTCAAAACAACTCTTCAACAACAGCACTTCAGATTCGACTCACAACATCCCCCACAGCTAGAAAACAACAGCAGCCTAACTCTGTTACAATACCATGGACTGATGACCCAGTTGACACATTTACAGTACTTATCAAGTTAATGACACTGACATATATGTGGTGATTGAAATCTGTGAATGAGCTACGCAAACATTTAATTCAATTCAATTTAATTTATATACCACCAAATGACAAGAACAGTCATCTTAAGGTGCTTTAGATTGTAAGATATAGACACTACAGAGAGACCCCAACAATAAGACAAATCCCTATGATCAAGCACTTGGTGAGAAGTGAGAAGGAGAAACTCCCTTTTAACAGGAATAAACCTCCGGCAGAACCAGGCTCAGGGAGGATCAGTCATCTACCACAACTGGTTGGGGGTGAGAGGAGGGCAACGGGACAAAAGACATACTGCAGAAGAGACCCAGAGATTAATAATATCTAATGATTAAATACACAGTGGTACGGAATCCCGCAGGGGACATGGGGATAAAAAAACATGGAAAAAAAAAAGAGGCAAGCTCAAGCAAAGTGGCAGAGGAAACAACTTTAAAATAACTATCAAATTTTAGCTCACTTAGTTATTTACTGGTCCAAATGTTAGAATAACCAAGAACATAAAAAATGTTAAATTTGGCTACATGCTGGCAAAGTTATATTAGAGGTTAGCCAGGCTGTAGCTCAGGCAGTAGAGCAGGTCACCCACTGATCGGAAGGTCAGTGGTTCGGTAATTCTGCATGCCAATGTATCCCTGGGCAAGATGCTTAACCCCAAATTGCTCTCCGACGCAAGTGTTGGAGTATGAATGTGTGTGAATGTTAGAAAATTCAAAGCACTTAGCTTAGTTATATATGGAAGTGCTGGTGTGAATGGGGTAAATGTTAACATGTTGTATAAGCGCTTTGAGTGCTCAGTCAGAGTAGAAAAGCACTAGTCCATTTACCATTTAATGTACTCAGGTTCTACTTGATTCAAAAGCCTTTACTTTAAAATGTAAGCGGATCAAAAGTTGACTTACAGATCTTGCGACAATCTTGTGGATAATTAACACCAGTAATAGATTCACAAACAAAAGAAGTGAAAAAAATATAGATATTCTATATTGCCAAAAGTATTCACTGGTCTGCATTTGCACGCATAAGAACTTGAGTGACATCCCATTCTTAATCCATTGGGTTTAATAGAACATCGGCCTACCCTTTGCACCTATAGCAGCTTCAACTTTTCTGGGAAGACTTTCCACATCGCTCATCTATTTCTTTATGGACCTGCTTTGTGCACTGGTCTGCAGTCATGTTGTAACAGGAAGTGACCATCCCCAAACTGTTCCTGCAAAGTTGGGAGCATGAAATTGTTCAAAATGTCTTGGCATGCTGAAGTATAAAGAGTTCCTTTCACTTGAACTAAGAGGCTGAGCCCAAAAACAACCCCACACCATAATCCCCCCTCCATCAAACTTTACACTTGGCACAATGCAGTCAGACAAGTACCTTGATTTTATACACCTGTGGCCGTGGAAGTGACTGGAACTCCTGAATTCAGCAGCATACAGTAAGTTGTGGTTGTGCCTGGTTTGCTTTGTTTTTACTCAGCTAAATATCACTTTTAAAGTCCAGGTACAAACATTGGAATCCATTGCAGTTTAAAATAAAGTTATCTGTCTAAAAAATCCATCTTTTTTGGTAATTGGTAATTTAACCATCAAAGTGAGATGTTCTGAAGTGGGAAAAAGTACTCAAATAAAAAGCATAAAGGGCAGCAAAAAGTTGTGGATGCAAAAAAGTGTGTAGTAAGTATCAGCACCAAAATGTTCCTGAAAACAAAGGTCAAGCAAAATAAGTCAGTATTTTTTTTTCCTTCAGTTATACAAAACACAATGTATTTTGTTTTTTTATATTTCTATTTGATTTTATATTACTGCCACATGCATCAGCTTGTTGTTTATTACTGCTGCAGATGTTCATATGCTTTCTATATTTTGAGGGTAATTCCATCTACAACATTAAAGCTGTTATGTGTTTGTATTGTCTCAGTCCTGTTAGACCCATTTAGCAAAAATAAAACTGTTTAAGGCTCTGATATCTTTTCCATCTTAATTTGACTTGACAGTTATGATATGGCATGATTTTATCACCCAATAAAGGGTAAATACATCAGACTACTCTTCATTTTATCAGAAACATGCAAAATGATCACAGCTTGTGATTTTCTTTTACCCATATAAGTAACTAAAGCTTTCAGACAAATATAGTGGTGTAAATATATTAAAGGAAAAACATGTCTCATGTATAATAGATCCATACTTATTCACTTTATATAGATATTTGTCTCTGAAATGAATGGAAGATATAAAGTGACATGAAATGGAAATAAATGAATATGATTATGAAGTTAAATTACCAGCTTTGAAGTTTAACTCAGTTAAATTGTGATATGTGATAGACACATATATCTACATTTTTTTTCACCTTTAAAATAAAAATCTAAACATAGTGTGTCCTTCAAAATAAAAGCTCACAAATACAGACTTTTCAAAGGTGCTGATTTTTCTGTATATGATGAAATATGACTTTTGCCACCTTACTGGTTCCTGTCATAACTACTGGTGTTCTGGCCTGTTAAATGTAGCACTCTCGACATGTTGTGTCACTGCTAAAATATTTATTGCCAATACCCGACTGCCAAAACAAAAGCTCAAAAATATTACAGCTGATTATTGGAGCTTATTAAAGATGAGTTTTTATATTTTTTAAATGTAATTCACTATCCTTAGTAGCTTAGTAACTACTACTGTGGCCTTTAAAAATAAAATTCCCTTGATTTTAAAAGGCCATTCAACACCCTTTTTCAGCTGTTTCTTCATCTAGCATTTTTAAAGATACCCACCATATACTCTCAAGAGTTCTTGAAATCTCCAGAAAACAATTCTTAGCTTCTGATGGTTCTTCTGTTATCTCCTTTTGGCTGCTGACAACTCAACCTGCAGCAGGTGCACTGGCACACTCGAAATGTCCTCAGAAAATGTCAAGTTAGAACTGTTGTTTTACCTGCTGCAAACCAACCCTTCCGAACTGAGCCTGTCTGCTTCCTAACATTCTCTAAGCTTCCACAGCAACATGACACACCATTTACTCTAGAAGCACAAACTTATCATCTCGTACTCTACAAAGTCAGAGTACTCAAATAGAGTCATTGCCCTTTGAATAAGTTCATTGACAAAACAATAAAGGGTTTGTTTTCTTGCCAATCAATTGAATCTGGCTGGAAACAGAAGGGACAGAGCAGATGCTGTTGAATGAAAGCCCTGTCAAGAACAGCAGACTCAGACAGTCTCTCCTTTCTTATGGAGTCTTTCTGTGCTTTCTGAGAGCCCTTCAGCCATGCAGTCTTTTCCACATCATCTGTCAGTGGCAGACGTGAGATCAGCTCAAAGAGGTAGCAGGTGGCCTTTAGTGATAGTCAACCTCAACACTGCTGACTGCAAGAATCAGCTCAACCCAGATTCAAAGAATCTGTCCATTGCACTGTGCCTTTACCTGTATTGACACTGCAACAACAGTGCAGGAGAAAGTCCCGTGTCTTTAGTTAAACTAGCATATATTTTAAAACTGAGAATTAAGTGTCAGTGCGCATGGAATATTCTTTTTTTTTTTTTTGGTCCCACTGTGTAATCAAGCATGAAGTCTGTTCAAATGGCAATTGATTTCCCTTAAATAATTTATTCTGAACAAGAAGAAGAAACATTTGTTGGTTGAGAGTTTCAAACAGAACCCATGGGAGAAATTAGAAACTTAAAATGACAAGAATCAACTGCATCAAAGATGTACAAGAAACAAAGACACAGATTTATGACCGTAACCTTAAAGCTATTGCCAAACAGTCCCATCTCAGAGAATGTAACACTGATTCAGCAGGGAGGGCTTTGGTCTATTATTCTCTCAAGACCTCATTGTTTATTAATGTTGGCACACTAGACTGCTGTTAAGGCTGGATTATCAGAATAAAAAGCTACAGGACTATCCATCTTTACTGGCTTGGATAATAGCTCATCAGTTAGCACAGTAGCAGCACTAAACTCTGTCCATCCATTCAGCAGCTTTTCTGCCTAATCTTATGGCCTGTGTTATAGACGAGTTATTTTTCAGTTGATCTTGTTCTTATTGATTTGTGAAAAATTGTGTTTAATCTGGGCGGCGTGGTGGTGTGGTGGTTAGCACTGTTTCCTCACAGCAAGAAGGTCCTGGATTTGAATCCACCACTGGGAACATTCTGTTTGGAGTTTGCATGTTATTCCAGTGTTTGTGTGGGTTTTCTCTGGGTGCTCTCACAGTCCAAAAACATACAGTTAGTGGGGTGAGGTAAATTGGAGATTCTAAATTGGCCACAGGTGTGAATGGCTGTCTGTCTCTCTGTGTTAGCCCTGCGACAGTCTGGTGACCTGTCCAGGGTGGACCCTGCCTCTCGCCCTATGGCAGCTGGGATAGGCTCTGGCCTCATTGTGTCAACTTTACAGTTCTCTTTAGGTTCCAGTCGGCCCAACTGTTATACTATTCAAAATATGAAGCTTGCTCAGTTTTTTCCAGTTGTTGGTCCCACTCATTGTTCTTCTCTGACACCAAGCTGGCCTAATATAACTTTACAATGCGGTCACCCCAAAAATTAAATACACAGAAAAAAAAAAGGGGGGGGGGGGTAAAAAAATTTAAAAAAAATTTTTAAAAAAAATTAAAAAAAAAAAAAAAAAAAACAAAAGGATTT
>VUQJ01003632.1:0-10242 GCA_015108635.1 Andinoacara biseriatus
CTTTTCAAACTTGTGATCCAAAGATCCATCCATTCATCTATCCATCCATCCATCCATCCATCCATCCATCCATCCATCCATCCATCTATCCATCCATCTATCCATTTCCTTTTGGCTTATCTGGGAGGCTCCGGAGGTTCTGTGTGAGTAGTGATACCTGTTGTTTAGGAGAATACTGCAGCTTGTACCCACATCCTAAGTACGGGTATAAATGGTGATGAGGCTGTGGTGATGTCACTGTTTGCAAGCGACATGACTAATAAGGCAGCCATAATGGGCCCCTCAGATGGCAGAAGTGAGTGGTCTACTCATTGTAGGTTTGGCACTTTGATCCCCCAGCTCCTCCTCATGCTAGAATGTTCCTGGGCAAGACGATGAATGCAAAGTAGTTCTTGACAGTGGGGCCCAAACCTTGCATGGTAGCTCTGTCATTGGTTTGTGACTGGGTGCACACTTTTAATTCTTTGTAACTACTGAATAAAGGAAAACAAAGAAACATACATTGGCACAGCCCATTTACCATCACTTTTCCCATGAGTCCACTGTGCTTAAACCTCCATGCCCCAGCTTCTTCAACAAGTTTAAAAAGACATGCTCTGAAAGCTTCCTGCAACTTAAACTGCAGGTCGGGATTTTCTTGTGTAGACTTAACTATTTAGTCAGCCAGACTTAGAAGGCACCAAATACCAAAAGAGTAAAGAAAAAACAAAATGTATCCTCAGGGTCAGAAAACTAACACCAGTGTGGAAGTAACCTAAACTTGCACACTTTCTAATGGCCAGCAGCAGGTGAATTCACCTGGCCACTTGAGGCAAATTGAGCCAAAGCATGTTTATAGCCTAATGAAAATAAATAAATGTATATTTTGGCCAAACCAATATCCACTTATGATGAACTTTCTGGTTAACAGGAGTGCTACTGTACTCTTATCATTATGTACAATGGAAAAGAGTATGATTAATTTAGTTTTAATCACACTATTTATATAAATGAGAAATTCTGTTAGAAAGCGGTCATATTTTAGGAGCAGTTTCAGCAGAAACGTGTTTTTCGTCAGCTTTGAGTCTTATTCGAATGAAAAATCAACATTCAGTAGCCACATCATTTATATCCTTGTCACAAATATCTGCACACTCCCTGAATAAACCAAACGTACAGTAAAGCAAACAGATACATGATCTTGAACTAACTGCAGAGATGTGCTGCTGGGTGTGCTTCCTTCTTTTAAGCTCTATCAACTTCCTACTTAACCCCACACCCTGCGAAACATCTCCACCCTACAGTGAGGTTAGTCTGACCCTACTTACTTTAAAAAAATGCTATACAGTGAACAGCTTGCAGCACAAGTGCTCATTTTTCAGATATTTAATAATAAGTTGCTCATGCATTTTGTAGACACAACCCTCTGAATAGTTCATCACATAAGTAATATTATTCCAACATATCCATATAGAAGCATTTTCCCATGATGTTGATATAGCACCATTGACTGGCCCTAACACAGACGAGAATGAAGGCTCAATCTGCAACATTTCATGTGAATAAATGTTTGTTTGCAAATAATATAATTCAGCTTATACCCACTTTATGAATCTTTGCACTTGCTAATCTAAACACCTGGCGTCTGGTAGGCTTCCTGGGCGAAATCCTCTGGCACACAGGAAGTGATGGGCTTTATCTGTTTGTCCAGAATCAACAGAAGAAGAATTGGGTAGTTTGCACCGGTGGTGCTAGCCGCCACATCTGAAGTGATGGTGAGAGCAGCACACCTGCGCGAACACCTTCATGAATTTTCAAAAGACGGATGATTGGCAAGTGCACTCTGGATAGTGTAGTGATGATTTTAACCTGAAATATGTTGTGAGAGTGAGGAAAAAAGAAACATCAATATCAATTATTGTGGGAAAATAATCGAAGCACAGGACTATACAGTCACTGTGGGGATGTGCACAGTCAAGCCCGCTACAGGGCCAGACTGTCACATATCTGTGCAAAGACTCAATAACAGAGAGTCTGTCTTGCTGCTGTCTGTCAAGCCTTTAAGAAGCAACAGTGGAGGTGGGGAGCATACATTCCTCACAGCGGCTCCATGCAGCTCGGCCAATTAGCAGCTGAATGGTTTGTTTAAGTCCAAGTGATGATGAGATGTTGTGCTGGGAGGCAGCCCAGTTCATTAAGCACACCGTTGTCTCTGGTTTACTCAGCTTGCCGGCTTTAACAGCCTCTCAATGCTTGTTTACCAGTCGCAAATATGACAGACTGTATGTCTATTTGACCGTCTGTTTGTGCGAGTGTGCATGTGTGGAGGTGATGGAGGAGGTGGTGAGTTTGCGTGTGTGTGTGTGTGCATGTGGGGGTGCATCTGCGATTTAAGGCACTGTACAGGAGGTGGACACTTGTACAATATATGCAATTCAATATAAAAACTCTGCGAACACCTCAGACATTATCCAAAAAGTTTAACCGTCACTTGTGTGACAATGTCAACAAAAATTAACATTTTAACTTTCTTTAAGGTAGGGAAATGCATTTCTTCCACTCACTCCAAGAGCTGGATGAGTAGATTGATGCAGAATCTTTTCTAGGCTGAATGACAAATATATTCCATTGGGTTCATAAATATTTGGACAGTGACACAGTTTTTGGAATTTTGCCTCTCTACACAGTCAATGACTGCCTAAAGTCTAGAACCCACGGACATCACCAAATACTATGTTTCCTCTTCGACACGCTCTGTCAAGCCTTTACTGCAGCCACCTTCAGTTGTTGCTTGTTTGTGGGTCTTTCTGCCTTCAGTTCTGCTGTGTTGAGATCAGGTGACCAGCTTGGACATTGAAGAATATTAAATTTTGGGGGGGTTTCTTTTGCAGCACCCTGTGGGTCATTATCCATTTGCACTGTGAATTGCTGTCTGATGTTTTGCAGCATTAAGCTGAATCTGAGCAGAGAGCATAGCCCTGTACACTTTGCAATTGATCCTTTTACGGATATCAGCAGTCACATAATCCAAAATACAGTAGTGATCATACATGCTCAGGCCATAACATTGTCTACACCTTGTTTGAAAGATAATGTGGGATACTTTGGATCGTGACTCTTAATTTCTTCTGCCATACTTCTCTCTTCCCATCATTCTGGTAAAAGTTAATATTGGTTTCATCTGTCCAGGGAATTATTTTTCCAGAACCGGCTATAGATTTTCTGGCAAAGTCTAATCTGGCCCGCTTCCTCTTGAGTCTAAAACCAGGCTTTTGCATCTTGTTGTAACTCTGAGCTTGTTTCCATTCATGTAGGTGTCTCTAGATTGTAGACCTCTACACTGATAAGCCTACATCCTCATGAATGTTCACGTTTTTCTTAACCAAGATAAATTTATAAGCAACAGGCCTCACGTGGCCATGAAACTGCTTTTCAGTCAATTGTCCAAGTACTTTTAAGCTAAGCTAACCTTTATCAGGTGCCAGTTCAGATTAAAAAGAGCCATATGAAGGCAGACTCATTCTCACATTCCCACTTCACTTTAAGGTGTGGTTAACTAAAAGACCTTTTGCACTTAAAAAAGGAAATGGCATGTGATAGAACAAAAAAAAACTCTGTCTTACACATTAAAGTAAGATATTTTACATGCCCGTCCACCTCCCAGGCCTCCACACCCAAAAGGGCAACACACACTAGCAAAATTAAAAGCTCCCCATCTATTGTTTTCTGTGTACATAAGCCAACAGACAGGCACCGTCTCAGTGGTTCTAATTTCATGTTGATACATGTTAACGTGTCAGGTTATGCCACTGTTGTACAAAAAGCATTATTGTGGATCACCTTGCCCTTCAGCTAGCATTGCGCACATCCTTTTTATATGTAGAGAAAAGTTACATGTTTGCAATGAAGGCATCTGTTGGCACGGTCCTCGAGGATGCTGACATAGTGTGTTGCATATTCACTTCATTGCAGTACTTACTGAGCAGTTTACTTTCTGTACTCTTAGAAAATGTTGTCAAACGTAATCATGATTGATAGGTTGAGAGAAGCCTCAGCTGTCACAGGTAAGCTACTTTGGCCAAGAGCAACTGGGATATAAGTTGTTATGGCTTTAACGCTTTGAAAATAATGTTCACCTTCTAAATATTGACACTAGCCTTAATAAAAAGTTTTCATGTCTCTGATTACTTGGGAGGAATTGCCTTTGTAATGTTTGGAAGCTCAAGGTCACAGGATTTGATTTTGATACATAGCAGGTTAAAATAAACAGAGAGAGGCACTCTTATTTCCCTACAGAGCAGCACAGAGCCACCCATTCATTTGTGAACGACCATATTTAAAACCTCCAATTTAGTATTATTTGGCGCTTAATTATTAAATGACACAACTGAACTGAAGCATCAGTGGTAGCTGGAGAATGCTGAAGGACAAGGAGCAGTCAGTTTGAGTCTTCAAAGTAACTTTGGTGCATCAAGACAGTGATAAGATGAAGTCAGCCTACTATAAGTTTGCAATTAATGGGGTCAAGTTGGCAATTAGAAAGAATCAAAAAAGAAATTCACATTAACTACTTACATTCCGAGACCAGCCAGAACCTCATAGATCTGAAATAGAAATTCAGAAATTCCAGGATGATTATTTAATTTCAAAATGACTCAGCAACCTCGCTTTTATTTAGGCATACAACCAGAATACAACCAGCTGGCAACCAGTTGAGTCGAGTCCTCTATTTCAAAGAACCACTTCACAGACAAATTGCGCTGATTGGTGCAGACTGACGCAGACTGATTGCAATATGTTGGCAGTCTGTCTGCATTTATAAATTAGATAGCAATTTGCAATTTTCAAATCTTCTCCACTCTGTCTGAGAGTGGTTGCAGTCATTCCAAGTTGGAACATGATTGTTTGGAGAGAGGTTACACTGCATCAGGCAACCTGCGCAACTCCCTTGAGATCAAAAGTGATTGCCCAGAGGTTGAGGGAGTTGCACAAGCAACCTCTGCGCAACCAGTTGGCTGTCCTAATTGCAGTAAGAAAAAATAAATAAAAGTGGTCATTAGAGATACTGAGCAGGG
Organism: Andinoacara biseriatus; assembly: GCA_015108635.1. Taxonomy (NCBI): domain Eukaryota; kingdom Metazoa; phylum Chordata; class Actinopteri; order Cichliformes; family Cichlidae; genus Andinoacara; species Andinoacara biseriatus. Next base: position 5,055 of record VUQJ01003632.1, read on the forward strand.
AAAAAAACTGCAATCATACAGCTTATACACCATTTCTACGAGTGGCTCTGATTTGGGATAAATGGGGTGTCACTTAGCGTTAAAGCACCTAAAGTCAGAGGTCCAAATTATTTTCTAAAAAGAAATACAGTCATGATGAATGTGTTAGCTTCATCATGACTGCTAAATAAAGCCAAATATTCATAATTATTAATAATAAATCCTAGCCTGAATTTATATTTTTGAAGTTTTTATCATTCTTTGCCCAACATTCATCCAGCAAGTGCCGCGTTTTAGCTCAGCTCACAACCACACAGTCCAATAATGACTCCTAATCAATGTGACTAATGCCTCTTTTCACCACTTGGACAAATATTAGCCCAATAGCAGCAGTTAAAGTGCAATTATACCTTCCCTCCCCCCTTTGTTTTCTCATTCAACACAGTGTACCAACCAAGTCAAATAAGCTACTATATAAGACCAGAGGATGTTGACCTAATGAGACTCAAGTGCACTCTACTCTTACTGATAAAACAGAGTGAGAATCATTCACTTTTCTCACAACGCTCCTCTCTGTGCAGACAAAGACCGATTATGGATGATGAAGGAGAAGAAGAAAGACTTGGAATATGTCCTCCCCCCTTCCTCCTGAAATTTTTTGAAGGGTAGTTTATTCAAGATGTCACAGCTGCCTGCGTCTTAGTTGGAGCGTTCAGGAGGGTCACGGCTTTCTGCCCGTGTGTGTGTGTGTGTGTGTGTGTTTTGGAGCTGTTCTTAAAGCAGTAATGCAGTGTCCGATGACAGATCACTTCATTCACGCAAGACGAGGGCAATTACTTCAACCATGACAGATTGCCTCAGCAGAACTGAGTTTAGGATAAAACCTCTCCCTCTCTCCCTTTATATCTCCCTCACCCCTCTTCTCCCCCTGTTCAATAAGGAATCTTGTGGCTTTCCCAGCTAATGACTTCCTCCTCACTGTTACACCATTGTGTGTGTATGTGTGTGTGTGAGCAGGGGGTGACAGTACCATCTGTCTGGCTGCTGTAGCCCTTGCCCCTGCCCAGCTGGTGGGCACTGAGTAATGGGAGAGGACTTCCTCATCTCACCCCCCTGAGACACACACACTACATTAGTATGCAACACCTACTGTCAGAGTGAGCCAGAGAATAAGAAAGAAGAGACAGAGGTTTTTTTTTTCTGTTTTAGAATTGAAACCTGAGCAACTCGGAGTGTCAAGTGATGAGAACTGAATGCTCCCAGTCTTGAAAAATTGGCACATACAGCAACAATTTCACCGTACGTGTCTGCTTGTGAGTGGCAGTTAGAGGAATGTAAATGAGCGTGTACTTAACCGCTGGATTGTCTGGAAGGCAGAGAAGAGGTGAGAGAAGTGAAAGTAAGAGGCAATGTGTAATATAGGTCATGAATGAGGGGCACGAGTGAAATGTTGTTTTATATGTGATATGATTACAAACATGCTAGATTTCAATGCCAGAGACTGTGGTTCATACCTCAAATTTAATTTACCATTAGAACACATTTGAGCAAAAAAGAAGAAAAAAACCCAAAAATCTTAAGGCCAATGACTTTGTAATAGCAGGTGCCTTAAGTCCATATTTAAAATACACTCAATTCCTCTTCATTAGGCACTTCATTGCTCAACTGCATGTCAACAGAATTACCTAATCAGCCAATTACATGACAGCAAATAGACATGCAGACATGGTCAAGATGACCTGCTGAAGTTGAGCATCAGAATGGGGAAGAAAGGTGATTTAACTGTCTTTGAACGTGGCATGGTGGTTAGTGCTAGACGGGCTGATCTTAGTAAGAAACTGCTGATATGCTGGGATTTTCCCACACAACCATCTGCAGGGTTTAAGACTGGTCTGAAAAAGAGAAAATATCCAGAGAGCAGCACTTCTCTGGACAAAAATGCCGTGTTGATGCCAGAGGTCAGGGGAGAACGGCAATACTGCCTTGAGCTCACAGGAAGGCAACACAAATTCAAATAAGCACTTGTCATAACCAAGATATACAGAAGAGCATCTCTGAATGAGCAATAATGCATAACTCTGAGACAGATGGGCTACAGTAGCAGAAGACCACATCAGGTGTTACTCCAGTTAGCTAAGAACAGGAAACTGAGGTTAAAATTTACACAAACAATAGAAGATTGGAAAATTGTCGCCTGATCTGATGAGTTGTGATTTCTGCTGCAACATTCAGATAGTAGTGTCAGAATTTGGTGTAAACAACATCAAAGCATGGATCCATCCTGCCTTGTATCAGTGGTTCAGGCTGGTAGTGTAACAGTGTGGGGGATATTTTCTTTACATACTTTGGGCCCCTTAGTACCAACTGAGCTTTGACTGACTCAACTCATCCCACCCGAGTATTGTTGCTGAGCCGTTCCTTTATGGACACAGTGTACCCAACTTCTGATGGCTGCTTCCAGCTGGGTAACATGCCATGTTTCAAAGGACCAACATCTCTGAGGAATGTTTCCAGCACCTTGTTGAATCTGAAGAATTAAAGCAGTTCTGAAGGCAAAAGGGGCTTAGCCTGGTATTAGCACGGTGTGCCTGGCCAGTGAGTGTACAATGCACTGAAATGCATTGGTGCACACTGGCAAGATGTAGATTAAATTAAAGGTAATAGCATTCTAGTGGGTTGTTTTATATTTATAACCACTACACTGCAACCTCAGAGTACACCAGACTGCCATGTCTACCACAGGTCTTCACAGTTTTTAACAGAATTCAGATCAGCTGTTCAATGTGTGGCCCTGCACTTATTTAAATCTTGTCAGGCCTCTGGAAAAAAATATTGCCCACCTCTGAGTTTGAAGGTTAGAAAAGATTACGGGGGGGGGAAATGAGATTTTGAGCACATGTGAAATGGCAAGTCGACTCCACATGTGCGTATGATAATCTAGATGAAAAGCAAAGAAAAAATGTGGGCTTTATGGGTAAAAAGGTGAAAAATAGAGACACTGCAATGACAGACTTTTAAGAAAGTTAATACAAAAATCAGTTAAAGGTTTATACGTCACAGGAAGCTGTTGGTGTGGTTTTCTGTGCCATCTGTAACTCTCTAGTGAAATAAAGCACTGACAATGAAGCACTGATGATGTCTCAGTTTGAGCTCGGATAGTTTTCAAACACACAGTACCATGTGAACAAGCTTTGAGCCAGCGATATTTTGAGACAGAGAGAGAGAAATAGCACTCAAAGAATCCTGAATTTAAACCTATAGGAGGATTCCTCAACAGGAAAGGTAGTAGTAAAACGTCCAGGGGGGAAATAAGGTAACTTTGTAAGCAGTTTTTATTAGATTTGATACATGCAGTGTTATGTCCTGGTGACCAGTAAAGTTAAACCTACTTTATTAAAGGTTTCCAAAAAACTGGCAGGGGACATTCCCAGGATCATTGTTTCTAGAATGGCAATGACCAGGCAGAAGAAACACTAATAGGCCATTTCACTGGGAAAATTTGAATCCAGTTATTTTTGTTTGTTTGTTTGTTTTTTTTAGATTTTGGTCACTGTGCTGCCCTTGAGCAAGACGCTAAAGACTTTGGCCAGGTTGCCGGTCTAGTGCAGGGGCTCGCCACTGAACAAGACATACAGAAATAAATGTAAGAGCAACTGGAATTAAACATGTCAGTTTGGCGTTTGACAGGAGGTTTAGACTCCTCCAGCATGCCTGATTAATGTGGTTTCTTTATCTCCATGCTGGCTTCATACACCGGTTTGGATCTGCTGTGTGTTGGCCAACAGAGTGTAATACTGTCCCACACTGTGGCAAAAAAAACCCCTCTTTCTAAATCTATCTCTCTCTGTTTCTATTTCCCTTCCTCGCACTCCATCCAGCTCTTTCGCTCACTTTCCCCCCTCCCCATCCCTTTCTGTCTCAATCGCTCTCTCTCTCTCTCTCTTTCTCTAACCCTCGCTCTGCCTCTGTTTCTTTCTCCTTTCAAGCGTGGAATCATTTAATTATCGCCTATAGCTCTTTTGGCAGGCTGTTGAATGCCCACCTCTCAAAGCCTGGAGGAAACAATTTACCCTAGGATATCACACATACTGGCGCACACACTCACACACACACACAGACACACACACACACACACATGCACACTTCAAGGAGAGGATTTATTACAGCAGGTCCATCCGCAGTTCACAGAAATCTATCACCAATCCCAGATTGAGGAAACATTTCGGGAAGGGAAAAAATAACACATTAGCCAGACCAAAAAAAATGTTTGGGGCATTGCAAGGATCCAGAGATACTTTTTGCATATGTCCAGAATGTATTATTATAATTATTTAGTTTTTTTTTTTTTTTCAGATAAGGGGTTCAGGCAGCAGTTCATGTGTGGGGTACTGTGAGGTAATGATTAAATGTCGTAAAGCATTTAGAGCGTTTAACTCCCCATTATCAGAACAGTAGGAGGTGATTCATTTAGGACGCTCGCCTTGTCGTGTGAGTGTGTGTGCGCTTCTGTGTGTTTCAAATGGACCCCATTTGGATGAAGAAACCACATCACCCATGGAGGAGAAGGTGAACAAAACGCAGAATGGAAAAAGAAAGGACAGAAGACAGAAGAAGAGGGGAAAACAACTGGGAACTATTGAGAGGAAATTAATGGCCCATCTCAGACTGTCAGCATTGTTATTGTTTAAGGGGCTCTGGAGGGAGGGGAATGCTTTAAAATGATGTCTGCTGAGAAAAAGAGCACTAAAAATCAAGACAAGGCAGAGAGAGGGATGAAAGGGAGAAGAGAGGCGAAAGGCTGTAAATTTTCGACAGAGCTCTCAGTTCATTACAGGGTGATCAGAGACGAGGCAGGGGCAGACAAAGGCCTTTAGTGTTGTTAGTCAGCTCCGTCAGTGTTACACCGGGGTCAGCTCTTTAACTCGCAGGCAATGAATAACTGGGCTTTCAGATGGGACAATGGCATGCCAGCTTTCCCCAGCTCTGGGTAAGACCTGCGCATTGTTGAAGAGTTGAACTGGGGAAGTCACCAATCTGCAGGAACGCTGACAAGCCAAAAGACGCAACGTACGAGTCGAGGAAAGGAGCCGAAAAGATTTAAGTTGTGTGCGTTGCCGGTGTGCAAACCTGAAGGTCGAGTACTCCATCATCACCGAGTCATTAAAGATTAAAGTGTGCAGCGCACCGGGCCCTCAAGAATTCTGTGGCC
>VUQJ01003633.1:0-10573 GCA_015108635.1 Andinoacara biseriatus
CTTTTATACCGTATCACCACTAAAAACCTGAGATTTCGACATGCTGTTTGTCACCATTCACAGCATAAACTAGGTAAACCTCGTCATCTGAAGCTCAGCTCCAAACGCAGCAGTACAAACTGACACAAATGCAAGCACAAAATATGGGCACACAAATACACGCACTCACGCTGGATGCTGACAGATGAGTTTTTATTTTTGGCTGTATATTTTCTCTGCTGGCAACTCAGACGCATATTACCCGTGCACAAGCGCTGCCGCACACACGCACACATATATATAAAGCAAATATGTATACACACCCACGCACATATACAGTGACCTTCTCTCTGCTGAGTAGGCAAAGAGTCAGGGGTCACTGCCTGCTGTCAGCCTGTCAGAGGGAGGAAGAAAGAAGGGAAGTTAGAAGGAGGAAGCAGAGGAAGAGGGGATGTGGTTAGAGGTATGTACAGAACCTCATCATTCAATAAAGACTAATGCAATCAGAGGCGGCCCATATCTGTCAGGCTTAATGCCGGCTGATAGAGTCGCAGCAATTTAAAATGCTCACGGTATAATGCATTTCCCTGTGCCTCTTACAGACTGATGATGCATCACATCACGCCTTGATGGCTCTTGTAGAAACAGATAATCTGCAGCATGCTGAATCGAGCCTCCTCTGTGTCCGTCCGTTTTGCTCATTTTTATCCTAATCGGCAGCGAAGGAGTTCCATCCCGAGTTCATCCATTAAATGAAACAAAAGTTACCTGAAGTTTTCTGCCAAGTCCTTTAGATTTATTGCATGTAATTACATCCTCTCTTGCAATTTCACCAAGCAAAAATAATGCTCTCACAATGTCCACAAAGGGTATCCATCATTGAGCTTTACTTTAGAAATCCAAAATTTTCCCTGAATGCATTTTTATCTTCAGTATTAAGTCAAGGTTAAGTCTGAAAGTGTTTTCAAACTAATTTCAATAGTCTTCGACAATCAGAAACCTTTTTTTTTTAAATTTTTTAAATAATTCTAGTGGAATGATGTGCTTTATTGTAACATGCATTAATTTTTAAAAATCCTTTTTTTATGTGGACCAAAAGTGAAAAGTAGTCAACATCTCACTTTATTAATTATAAACTATTTCGACAATACATTATTCAGTTCATTATGCACGTTACACTCTGCACTGAAAACATTTACCAGAGTTTCTGTGTTCTTTCTTTCTTTTGTCACAGGGGAAGACAAGGATGAACGTTATTATTTGATAATGCCATTTGGCCCAAAAGGTCAGGAGGATGTGAGGAGAGCGAGAAAAAGGAGGAGGGAAAGGAGTAATACGAGGCAGTTATGGTAGAGTGGTGTTGGTGGTCAGTCCAATGGGAAACCAGGTGCTGATGTTGAGATAGTTTCCATAGTAACTCCTCCTCCTCCTCCCTGTCTGGTTCTCTCCACTTCTCTCGCCAACACTCCCGTCACACATAAGAACACCCACTGAAACAAGTGCACAACTGCTCGCTCAGACCTCCCATCTTTGCCTCAGCGCGGGCTTCTGTGGTTTTGGTTTAAGATCTCTCGCTCAAATCAATTTGAGCCTTTGTGTGGTCATATTTATTTACCATAAAGCTGCCTTCCTAACAGTCATCTGCCTTGGTGGAGCAAATATGTACATAAGCAAATATCTCAAACAGCAGTTAGACTGTGCAATCCTCTCCAAACAAGCACAGCTAAAGATGGTAGCAAGTGTACAAAGGCAGGATTAAAGCTTGCATGCATTTAACAGCTGAACATCAGCGTAAGGACTCTAGTCAGTGTTTCTTTAAAGTGCATCTTGAATCAGCCTCTCCAGTGAGGTCAGGGTTGTTCTTTTTACAGGACGTGCCAGCCTTCAGTTGCTAGTTTCCCAGCTCTGTAACTCACTCTCCTTCCAGCACCTGATGAAGGTGTTATGGTAAAGCAGTAGCATAGCAAAAGTATGTCTTGTACTCTTAGTTGAAATGTAATAATGCTCATATCATTTTATACATAACCAACGGACTTCTAGAGGAAGTTTTGCCACACACCAACCATCTTTGCTCTGACCCTTAATTTTGAGGTCACTAGCCAGATGAATTTAAATGTCACCAAGAAATTACAAATAAATTAAAAAAAAAAAACAACTTAATGTGTGGAATCATGGATCAAGTGTATTTTCACAGAGCAAAGATCATTAAAGATCATTTTCTCCAGCTACATTTCTACTATACAACACAACAGCTCAGTCCACAGTGTCAACATGAGTAGTGTCCCTGCCTCCTCCCTCAACAAATCCAATAATAATTTAAGTTACAGACACAGTAAGCCAAGGAAATTTAAAAAATATATTTGACTTAATGTTTACTGTGTAACAAGTAGATATGCCTGCCACTGCACCGTTGAAAGGGCCCTAAACCCTTAATAGTGCACAACAACATGATTGGCTCATATGTTTTCCAGTTCAGCTGTTGATTGGCTCCCTGGGGACTGAGCCGAGACAACCGCCATCCAGAATTGTCCCATAAATTTCTACTGAGGACTCTTTGTTACATGTTAATAACTGTAGTTTTCAAATATGTCAGTCAAAGCAAAGCTATTAAACATAAATCTGAAATGCAAACAGCATTCGCGTAACTGCCTGATTACAGCATAGTCTTCTTTCGCTTTAATTAATGCTAACACTTCACAAAGACACGCCTTTGCTCTTGACACACACAAATTTGAAGTATTTGCGCATTATGATCGCCAATGATCACTTGTAGGTGTCTGAACGTCAATTTCAGATGCATTCCAATTCATTTTGTTCTGGAACTGGGCCTGTATATAGATCCAGTGGAAGAGAGAGAAGAAGAGCAGCAGCAGCAGCTGGTCCAGGGAGCCCAGAGAGAGCACCTTTGAGCTGGGCTCAACACAGCTGGAGTCCCCTCCCTCCGGGGATGGGCAGGAAAGAAAGTGTTTACTCTGCATGTGTGTTTGCCGAGGAGCTTCCATGAGATCCTAATCTGTACATCTAGCTTACACTACATGCTCAAAGTATGTGGAAACCTCAACATTGGATCTATTTGTGAATTTCAATAAATTAGATGTAAATGTGTGTATTACACAGTTATAAAAAAAAAAAGGATGAGCTAAATTACAAGTTACACAGCTGCTTTAAAACAAAGCATCAGTGATCTTAAATATCAATAGTTTCATTTTAAATGGTAATGTAACACAAATCACTTACATTAGCCTTTTTTAGCATCTGGATGTACAGTACAGCTTTTGTGAGTGTTGCCACTATTTTGTAAGGTTTCTTTGTTCCAGAACTTTCACACAAACCATTAAACAGTCTTGCTGACACGGGATTAGACCCATTTTAGCTTCCTTGCATTTAAAGTACGGATATAGCCACTGTGACATCTCAAAATGGTTATAGAGAAGTCCTGTTATGCCTTGTGAGCATTTTGGTCGCCACCATCTTGGTGTTTTTAAACCAGACATGACAATGGAAGGGTGACTGACTATGAAAGCTGAGGACCCTTTTCCCATGGACTTTTATGCAGCTAGTGGTCTTTTTGCAACTCAAGAAGTTGCCCTTGCTGGCCATTAAAAAGACTGCAGGTTCATGCTTCACATATATCCATCTTTTATACTGTCTATGAAACAGTATAAGCATTACCCAACTTTTTCCAATAGATGCTGGACTGAGGACTATATCCTTCCCTCTGTCAGGCTCCAATATTCCCCACAATCTGACAATGGTGCAAATGGACATTAGCAGAAGTCTTATGTAGGAATTTTCCTCTGTATAAAAAAAATGAGTGCATACAAAGCCCTGACACAGTAAATTACCAATTCCTTCCTAACTTTAGTGTTTTAATAATGTATGGTATTTGTACCTGGACTTACCTCACGGCACACTAGCGTGCATGAACATACTATATGAGACCCACTGCATAACAAATCATGAGTCAGTAAGACTTCATACACTATTCCCAAATGTCAGCAAACTGAGGTTGTTATAATTAATTAAAGCAAAAGGTAAAACTAAAACTAGCTGTGAAAACTCTTTTGATTTTGACAAATGGGAGATGAGCCTTTGGGTTCTTTTTGGTCATGGTTTTCTCCTTGGAACGCTCCCATGGATGCCATTTTTGCCCAGTCTCTTTCTTATTGTTGAATAATGAACACTGACCTTAACTGAGGCGCGTGAAGCCTGCAGTTCTTTAGATGTTGTTCTGGGTTCTTTTGTGACTTCCCTGATGAGTCGTTAATGTGCTCTTGGAGTAATTTTGGTACTGTAGGCCAGCCATTCCTGGGAAGGTTCCCCACTGTTCCAAGTTTTCTCCATTTGTGGATAATGTGGTTCACTGGAGGCCCAAGGCCCAAAAACCTTTCCAGACTTATAGATGTCAATGACTCTGTTTCTCAGTTGTTTCTTTAGATTGTGGCATGATCTGTTGTTTTTTGAAATCTTTAATCCCAATTCACTTTGTTAGACAGGTTCTATTTAAGTGATTTCTTGATTCAGCAGGTCTGACAGTAATCAGGCCTGGGTGTAATTAGTGAAATTGATCTCAGCTTTCCAAAAGAAATGCGACTTATCACAGGTAATTCATGATTTAACAATGGGGCAAGTACTTTTTCACACAGGGTCAGGTAGGTTTGGATAACGTCTTTCCCTTAATAAATGAAATCATCATTTAAAAACTGCATATCTTTGTTTAAATTTTTTTGATTATCTGAAACATGTAAGTTTGACAAATGTGCAAAAACTAAGAAACCAGGAAGGGGGATACCTTTTCACAGCAGTGTAAAAACAAACATTGAAATGAATTAAAACAAAATTGTGCGCTTATCAAACTTAAAAAGGTAATGTATTTCTTTTTAGTCTTTTTCAGCTTGATCACATTTGACAACGCAACCTGCCTGTTGAGGTTTAGGTGCATCTCTTTACTGAGACCCTGGATTTCCAGATAACTGTGAGTCAGGAGCCTTTGCAAAGTGTTTTGTATGTTTTGCAATACCTTTAATCAGGTTCTTAAATCTTGACCATGACAAATACTCTCATTGTGATAAATAAAAAGACTTAGACTAAAACTGAAACTAATAAAAAGACAGCAAAAATGAAACATTTCAAAACAGTAGAAAGGAAAAGGAAACAAGGGAATCCACTCTGGGAACTAACTTAAAATAAAACGAATTGAAAACAAAAACTCAAAATGAAAAAATAATAGATAATTTATCTGATTACTATCTATGGTACCCAGACGCGATTGCTGAACATCTTATTCTAATCTGCTGACACTATATGGTTGTGGATTTGTTCCAGTTCCATCATAAGAGCCTGAGAGTAACACTCATGGCACAGGTAGTAAAACACTGGTGGGTTATAAGGCCTGACACAGAAATGGCACTAGTTCATCCCAGAGGTGTTAGAAGGGGCTGAGGTCAGCGTGCTCAAGGGCCTTATCCAACATGAAAGTTTCTCTTAACTGGAACTAAAGAGCCCATGAACAGTAATGCATCCGTTCGGTGTCTGCACACACAGTATGCCATCTATTTTCAGATGGATTATTATTTTTTTCTCTCTGTGTGAGAAGAGAAACAGATTGAGAGAGATTTGTAAACTGACACGGCCTCTTCAATCCGTCCTTCCCCCCACAGTTCACTGAATCGCTGTCTTTACTCTCGCTCCTGTGGCGCCAGTGAAGTAAAGGCCATCCTCACTGTCACTCACGGATTTAATCATTCGCATCTACCCAGGTTCTCGCCTCATTTTCTGCCTCCGGTAATAGCGTTTCGTACGAGCGGTGAGTGTGCGCTGTCCAAGGTGCTGCAGCGGCGCGCGGCCCCGCCCATCCTCTTCTCCTCTCTCCCCCTTTCTCTCTCTCTCTCTTGCTCTAACACACACACAAACACACACAGAGACACACACACACACACACAAATACACATTCACACTCCATCTTTCTCTCGCGACCACGTGACGTTCCCTCTGTCAAGTCTCGCGGAGAGCATCAGACTGCACCTTTTCCGACTCAGGAGAACGGAGGGAGAGAAGAAGGAGAGGGGGAGAGCGACATTGAGTCAGACAGTGAGAGAGAGAGTGAGCGCGAGAGAGGAAAGGAGAGCTAGAGATAGAGAGCGAGAGAGAGAGAGAGCAAGAGAGAGAGCGAGCACCTTGTCGCCTGGAGGCGATCCTATGATAGTTTTGTTCCTGTCCGGTAGACCGACTCAGTCTGCCACCAGGCGCGCGGCTGCTCTCTCCTCTCTCGCGGATTCGAGGGAGATTCTCCTCAAATGGAAGGGAAATCGATGAGCCGCGCGCGGCACTGCTGCCACGGAACCACAGGATGTGCGTGAGGTAGGTCGGTTTTTGAGTGTAATATGTGCCCGCGCTGAGGGAAGACCGCGGTCGGTTTGCTTTTTATTTACCGGGGCGAGGCTGCCACGACACTGTTACAGATGTAGTGCCACTTAAAACAGCAGGTTAAGCGTGTAAAAAAGAAAAAGAAAAAACTAATTACAATGTAACCTGTGCGCTAAGCTGTAGTTAACGCAAAGCATTGGGGCTCAGGTGATGAGACCGAACCCCCGGTGTAGTCGAGGAGAAAAAAATGGAGAGGAGGTATGGCCGCAAATCGAGAATCGATATTTCAACCGCATTCATTCACCCCGTCTATCAATAATCGTGATGTCGTCGCTTTTCGCCTCTCAAAGACTCCGAGAAGACGTTATATGTAGTCCGCTGTGCGTGTGCATTTGCTGCCACTGTGGGGTTGTGCCGTGTGTGTGTGGATGTGTTTAACTGTTTGAAATGGGCTCTGAAGCCTTTAATTCGATAAAAGCGAAGTGGTTTGAGTCATCCGCCGCAGCGCGCGGTGCTGCTCCCGCTCTTTGTGATGTACCTAACAGTATTTGACGGTGCCTCGAGGTATTCATTAATAAAATTAACTAAACCAAAAAAAAAAACTGTTGATTAAAGTATGTGCGAATACCGCAAGTGGGTCCAGTTGTTCTTTTCGGACACTAGGGCCGTCGCAGGTATGCCACCTTATAAAAATTTCCTGCGGCATGATGGGAGCTCTGCTGAAGGAGGTGCTGTTTGTGTATGTATGTGTATGTATGCGCGTGCCTATACTGTGTGTTTGGCTTAAATCACTGCTGTGTGGGCTTCCTGGAAGTAAAAATCCAGGTGTTATTCTGTATGTTTATAAGAGTCATGTGGGCCGGCTCCTTATGTAGTATGACAATGTGATGTCTGTGTGTGTGCGCGCACAAAAATGCACGAGAAAGAGTAATCTGAGAACAACAGCAGGCTCAGGTTGTGTATGTGTGTGTGCGAGAGTTTGTGTGTTGTATATACATGTGTGTGTGTGTGTGTGTGAGAGAGACCCTGGTTGATTGTGCCGTCTCTGTTCTCTCTGTAGGTCGCTGGAGAGAGTGATGACGCGGCAGTGAGAGACACACATACCTCACTTGCACACACATACACACACATATTTTTTGCCCACACACACTTTAAGTCTTGCCCTACTAAGAAAGGGAGGAGGGGGAGAAAATACTGCTATGACGGTGTCATTTCTCTCCATTACCAGTGTGTGAGCCCCACACACATACACACACACACACACACACACACACACACTCGTACTCCGTGGGGAGTCGCCTGCATGGGGGATAAGGCCCTATCTAGGGCACAAAGATGGAGTTCACATCCGATTTGTCACATATCTAACACTCACACAAATGTTCACACAAGCACACACACCTGGAATCTCATATGTAAGAAGATAAGAATAAAGACTGAATGGAGAGGAGACACTGAACATCTCAGAGACGACACAAACAAGAGGCCAAGAGAAAAAAAGATGTCCAAAGCATACTGAAAGAACGGAGGGAGCTGCTGTTTGACCCCCTCCCTCTGCTGGAGCTGAATTCTATAGGAGCCAATCTTTGAAAAGAGCACTTGCAAGAAAGAAGGGTCACCTGAGAAACCCATAAAGAGTTCTTCAAAGTGTCCTACAGTTGTCACCATGAGCTGTAGGCTAGAGGGAACACCCCAGCTCTAGCCACTATCTCCTCCTGTGTGTGTGTGTGAGTGTGAGCGTGAGTGTGTGTATGAGTGTAATGGCAGTTTGTGTTTGGGCGGCAGCCCCACTGCTCTTCCTGGGGCTGTGCCTGTGCAGCGTGGGGGGCCAAGCCCAAGGCGAGGTCCTGGAGTTTGGCGGCGTTTCCAGCCAGTGGGGGCGGTTTCCAGTATGGAACGCTTGCTGCGAGAGTGTGCTGAGCTTCAGCCTGCGGACTCACAGCCAGGAGGGCCTGCTGCTCTACCTGGATGACGAGGGCTTCTGCGACTTTCTGGAGCTGCTGCTTCTCCACGGCCACCTTCGGCTGCGTTTCTCCATCTTCTGTGCTGAGCCGGCCGAGCTGCAGTCAGGTGTGGCGGTGAGTGATGGGCGGTGGCACGCAGTGCGTGTCAGGCGGGATTGGAGGAACACCTCATTGGAGGTGGACGGGCGATTGGAGGGATGGGCGGAAGTGAAGAGTAAGAGAAGAGACATGACAGTATTCAGTCATACCTTCATGGGCGGGGTAAGCCCAGATCTCCACTCTTCGCCCCTCCGCCTTACCTCTCCTTCAGTACGGGAACACCCTGCATTCCGTGGCTGGATCACGGCAGTGAGCATCAACGGCACGCTGGTGGCACTGGATGGCTCGGAGGGCATCACAGTAACAGCTGGCTGTGGGCCAGACCATCAGTGTCAGAACGGAGGGGTGTGCAATGTGGTCAACGACCAGGCTGTCTGTGACTGCTCCGACACCGGCTACCAAGGCAATGACTGCAGCGAAGGTAAGGCCCAAAATCATGCTGACCCATCATATACATCCCATCCTTTATACATAAACATGTACACCTCAAAAGACATGTGCACATACACTCAAAATGTTTACCTCAGTTTATAAACCCCAGGTCCTTCAATGAAGACATCTATTTTTCATTCACACCTTTACATTTAACTTCAATTTGTGTGTATGGACCAGCAGCCTTCTCAAATAGTGCAAGACATGCATACTGATTATGTTTAATATTGATTTCTTATGCCTGCCGGTGGCTCCCAGTTTTAGTGGGCTCCTCCAGAACCCAGAGCTAAGCCCAGTCCCAGGAAGAGCAGTCAGTATAGTGAAGAGCTTGAAAACAACTGTTCTTCTAGACAGTGATGCTTCAGAGTTTGAAGACTTGAAAAAAAATCCTCAAAGTCACTGAAACGCCTTACCTGGCTGAAAGTTTTGATTAGCTCAGTAGGTGCATTTGGCAAAACACAATAACCATTTAGATCAATTGTGGACATGGCTGTTGGCTCAGGTTGAGAAACTCTAATTGGAGCAGGGCTTAGATGCTGGAAATCAGTGGTTGTTATATGGCTGACACCTGACTGCCTGTGTTAATGGATTTGCATTGATTGTAGATGGCCTTCAGAGGTACCATACATAGGGTGCTGAATGATGTGTGTACAATCTATCGCCTGCCATTAATTTGAACAGCTTGCAGCCTGTTAAGATGCTCTGTTTGCATCTGTGTGATTGTTTGTAGTGATTTTGTGTCAGTGCTTTTATGCATAATAAAAAACGACGTTGTCTTTATAAAGATTAAGAAGTCTGACTATAAACACTTGCAAGTATGCCGCAGATGGTTTAATAACTGCAAGAAGACCTTCTCTTAATACTTCCAATACTGCCTTTGGTCACTTCAAGTGCCAATATACTGGGCAGTGTAATGATAGCTGTTACAAAAATGAAACAGCTGCTTAATGAACTCGGCTACCAGCTTATGGTCATCATTGCAAATTTGTTAATTTCCCCCTACTAAGTTGTGTGTGTCATCAGATTTGCTTCAGTTCATTCAGAGAAAATTTGCATTCTTAAATCGATAGTTCTCTAAAGCCACGCTGTGCTTTTTTTGTTTTCAGCACCAGCGATACCAATCAGTTTTTACCCTCAGCAATTGATTTTTTTTTCTTTTTTTCTTTTAATGACACAAATGCATCAACCAAAAAAATGACCGAGTGGCCTCGCACCGTGGCCACTGTTTGTCATCAGCCGAACCTTACACCCCACCCAACACCAGTTTCAACATCACACATCCTCTTGAACCACCCACCATATCACACCCTAGCATTTAGTGGACAGTAGGATGGCTTAGGTTACCATGGAGACAGGACTAATAAGAAGACCTGATGAAAGATGTGTTCCTTACTCTCCTGCTTCTACACTTCAGCTCCAGCCTCCCCTTTCATTTGTCTCTGCAGCTCCAAATGACTTCAGGCATATCTGCCACACATTTCCACTATTTACATGCATGTGATAGTGAGTGGGTATTACTGCGTGTTTAATCTATGAGGCATGTTCACAAACTGGGCCACCTGTCCTACAACAAACAATGAGGATGCAAACAAGCCAGTTAACAGTTTATTTAAGAGAAAAAAAAGAAGCACAAGAGGTGAACTTGAACTAACAATGGCAGGCGTAGTCGTAAAGTCAGCAAGGAGGAAAAGTAGAAAATGTATGGTGAAGCAGCGCAAACCAGTTGTTAGCCA
>VUQJ01003633.1:35759-50839 GCA_015108635.1 Andinoacara biseriatus
ACTGACATGTAGGCCCACGCTGATTGGCTCATCCCTCACCTGCACGCAAATGACGAGCCCACTCCCCCCTTCCTGCATGGCGTGACTCAGAAACCCTTCCCCTCTCTTATTAGTCCGTAAAGTGGATAGAGAGGTTCCTTCCCTCCTTTTTTTTCTTTTCTTTTTCGTCCTCCACTCTGCCACTGCATGTTCACCGTGGTGCCTCTGATTCATCCTGTCATATGTTGTCCTTTATTTTAACTACTGTGTCCTCTTTGTCAGTGCTTGCATGCAGAGAGAGGAACAGGCTGCATGTATTTATGTGTGTGTGTGTATATGTGGAATGAGCCGTAACCCATCTAACACCTGTGCGTGTGTGCATTAAATCTGTGTGTTTGTCACCCTGACTCGCTGATCTAACAAACCCCCCCCAAGACCACCAGCTAACTAACTAACACCATCATCACAGTTCACCCTAACAACACAATAACATAACATCATTGCAACTACTAACAGCATTGAAATCATGAACCCTAACCTCAGTAACCCAACACAGCTTGGCCTGACACAAATAACACTTCTGTGGCTGCCAGCAGTGCAACAACTAACAACTACTAACAAGTAAATAGTACTAACATCTTACTGCATAGCACGGAGATGCCTGCGGAGACTTACTAACACCTGCTTGGCTGGGCAAGTTTGCTGGGCAATGATAAGCACCAGCAGTCAGAGGGAACTTATTGTAGCTAACAACCTTTATGGGCAGTCAGACATGGTCAGTAATGTACTGTAGAATATCAGAGTGATAATGTACCACTAACTGTGACTTAAGTGTGACAAGATTGGATATGAGTGGCACCTAAAAGCCTCTGTACAGGCTATTACACACCAAAATGAGCTGATTAAATTGTAAGAGCACCAGTGTCACTTTAGGCGAAGCATTTAGGAAAAATCATGTTAGTATATTAAGAAGTAAATCAAATTGCGTCTTCTACCTTGACAGTAAAGCAGCTTAGAGTATGAAGCATAAACATAAGTTGGAAAATTTCACCGATATGGGCTTCATTTGGTTTTCCTATAATAAACAAGGCTAGCCTTTTAGCAAAATCACTATGGTTTAGTCCGCTTTTCTTTTTTTTCTTTTTTTTACTATGCAGTCATAGAATAATAAACTGGCTTTGAAGTCTGGGTGCAGAGAGTCACAGTGTGCCAATGGTGGCCCTGAAGCTTTGGGTTTGATCAAAACTTTATTAAGCACACAGAGAATTTACAGTAGACTTTTTTGCTCTTGGTAGGCTGAAGATGGCAGACTTTACAGGTTGAGTTCCAATTCTCAGATTGCACACAAGGAAACTAAGAATGTCTCACTACCTGCAGGAGTGAGTGGTATTTAGCAGTGCATAGTCACATATTTCTGAAGCCAGTAATATCAGCAAATCCAAGAAGCAGCACTACTCGGTTACACCACACAGCCAGCATTGATCCAACTGCTCCGAATCAAAGTGGCAAATTCCCAAAACCAATCAGGCCTTCTCCCTACCAGAATGCATACAGATTGGTTACCAGAGCAACGGGGGCTAATTTGGCTGGTCAGCGCCTAGCTAGCGCTTAGCGCTGCCTTTGGTGTGAGTATATAGCGTGTCCTTTCCCTGTGCTTTGTTGTGTAGGTGACCATCTCTGTGGACGGCATCCTGACCACCACGGGCTACACACAGGAGGACTACACCATGCTGGGCTCTGATGACTTCTTCTATGTGGGAGGAAGCCCCAGCACTGCCGACCTACCTGGTTCTCCAGTCAGCAATAACTTCATGGGATGTCTAAAAGAGGTGGGATGCATGCTTGACAGACTGAAAAAAAAATACTGTTATACTAATTTGCATAAGAAAAACTGCACGTGTAATCTTTCTCAATACTTAATTTGTCACCTTTTACCTACGGTTTGTTAAGAAATATTAATTTAAACTGAAATGAGCTACTGATATAATCAATCCACATGATCATTTCTTACACACAGAGTAGATGGATGAGACCATTTAATGATTGCACAGCCTGGTTCATACACTCATGCTGCACATATTTTTGTGCACGCCTTCCTTTCCCTCATAATTTCTTTGTTTCTTTGTTTCTTTCTGCCATGCATCAGACAAGTATTTTATACACAATATTATATAAAGCACACATAAAAGAGAAATGCTTCCATTTGGTAGACTCACGCAAAGTCAGAGACACATACACACACACACACGCACGCACACACACCCCCTCCCCAGCATCAGAGAGAATCAGTGATGAGTGTCGTTGAGGGAGTAGATACAGCACTAAGCACTACCATGCTAATTAGGTACGCCACAGAGCTGCTCCATCCATCCACTGTGCTTGAAATGGGCCACAACACTGCAGAAACAAAAACTCGCATGACACACATGCATGCATGCACACAAAAACACAGTCTTAGTGTAATATTATATGCACAAATATTTCCGCTAAAACAGTAGTCACACGCAAATAAACATACATATGGATACACAGCACTTAATACAACAAGACTCCCAAAGACGTCCTCATACCCATCGGATACACACCCTGTCTGAGTCTCCCTTTCATTCACGCAGATTCACACAGAGGCATAAACAAACAACCAAACAAGCCAACAGATGATGTGCCAAACAGAGAGCTATCTGTATCAGTAGTGAATGCACTCTGTGTTGCTTCATTAAGAGTGATGATGTTTAAATGAGGCTGCCGCTGTCAAAGTGAACCCTCCACTGGCACATTTACATATTTAATACGATGATATGATAATCCATGTGAGCAAATTAAGATGTATGCTGCGAATCATATGCATGAGCAATCACGGCTGTAACAGTTTTGTGCATTGGATGCAGCATAGGCACACTCCTCCCCATAAGCACCCACACCTTAAGCCCATTTGAAGCACTTACTGTGTTCAAGGCTCACCTCTTTGCCCTAAACACACACGCACACACACACATGAAATACAGAAAATTAAAACACAGAGCCAATGCAGAGAAGTATTTGGTTGCTCGCAGGTTATAGAAGGAGGTCTGGATTAATAAAGCGGAGCCTGTGTGTGCTCATCTCTCAACATCAGAATGCTCAGCACAAGCACACTCTATACACTGAGTCAGAGAGTGGACTGTGTCAGGGAAAGCAAAGAGAGAAACACTAAGCAAAGAAAATAGAAGATGTAAAAGCAATCATGCAGGTGGCAGGGACAAATGGGAGTTTTCAAAAGATGAAGCTGGAGTGGCTCGCTGGTCTTAAGATTCTTGCTTTCCCATAAAAAAAAAGAAATAAATACCAGAACATTTGAATTAAAAATGTGTTTCTTTGTGTGAAAGATTGGCTGTGTGGCCAAATGTCTAGACCCTAGTTCTTTTTTTTAATACTTCTTGTGTTGTGAAAATGTTAATCAGTCTTACTGTTGTGACATGTTTTTTTTTTTTTAAATAAAACACACTTGCCCAATTCTGTGTCACACTTAAACTACTGAAGTAATTCTGAGGAAAAGTTATGCCCATTGGTTAAAAGTGAAGTATCACTTATCTTTTTTTGTTTAAAATGCATTTAAATATAATTATTTTTCTTCAATCCTCTCCCGTCAAGGTGGTGTACAAGAACAATGATGTACGGTTGGAGCTGTCTAGACTGGCTAAACAGGGGGACCCCAAGATGAAGGTATGCACATTAGTCAGCATATCCAACTTCAGCCACACAATACAGAATCCTCTCAAACACAGACACCTTTTTGTAGCACAACCTCATGTCTCGCCCTGTGAGACTCGCACTGTAAGGATGTTAAGTAAATGGGATTATATTTTTGAGAGGTAGCCACAAGCTTTAGTGTTTTAGTCCGTTCATTGTTGGGATCTGGCAGTATTCCAGTCTCGGACTACAAAGGAACAATACTGGTCCACATAGTTACTGCAGCAATTTAACATCTTACAACATTCTTTTCTTTACCAGGTGAGTGGGGTGGTGTCCTTTAAGTGTGAGAGTGTAGCAACGCTAGACCCCGTGACCTTTGACACCCCAGAGTCTTATGTGGCGCTGAGCAAGTGGACAGCGAAGAAGGCGGGATCCATCTCGTTTGACTTCAGGACAACGGAGCCCAATGGGCTGATGCTTTTCAGCCACGGCAAACCCAGGCAGCAGCAACGCAAGGACCCGCGCACTCCTCCTACTGTCAAGGTGAAAAACGTTACATTTTATACAAATTATTTGGTAAAGCGTGTAAAAGATCCACTGGTCCACCATGTGGAAGTCACGTTTTGCCAGTCCTAGGTGTGAAATAGACACAAATCCTTTAGTTGTGCATTTAATTTGCAGTACCAGCAGGGGGTGATAATTTATTTAAACCTTTAACATCGGGCGATCGCCGCCGATACTTTCACCTGTCCTTACTTGCCGTGAACGGTTGGTTAACGCCAAACGTATCACCGCTGAGATGTCTGATCAAATGCACTTTGAATTACCATAATTACACGACCGTTTGTCCTATCGGAAAACTTCACACGTTTCTGAACGCGGAGAAATTGCACTTCACACCCAACATACGGTTAATAAAGGGTCAAAGCTGATATGTATTTTAAATTTGGCCTCCTTACACCTATTGTCTCATCTTTTCTTTTTCTTAAGTAATCTTTGTATTGTATTATCGTTGAACTGACTGCTTATTAAGAAAAAGGCGGTAGTGACTTATTGGCTTTAAATAAATTATCGCCCCCTGCTGATCCTGCAACTTAAGCATTTCACACCTAGGACAGGCAAAGCGTGACATCCACATGGTGACCAGCGGGTCTGCAGGGGTTCATGGGAATTACATTAATTTTGAAGGCTTGTAGCCAAAACCAAATTTTACCAAAGTATTCATTTTTTAAATTAAGATGAAATGATGTGTACATAATCCATCTAGCAGTTGCTGGATCTTGTTCCATTATTATTGACATGTGTTACCAGTGTAAAAGCAAGTAAGTTTTAATATTGTTGGATTTAAATATTGACTGTAAAAGCTTTTGTAATTTATCAGGAACAGAAATAATTTATTTCTGTAAAGGTAAAATTCCACTCAAACAGTTTTGAACTTACCTAGATGTCATTAGAGATTAACATTGTCACATTGATGATCCTATTAATATTACTGGCATTCTATTTAATTGTTTTAATGACGTTTTTTCCTCCAGCTCTACAACTGCAGAGATTTTGCATCAAAAAATCCAGTTAATTAAAATGCCTGCCTTTTTATCATCCTCTCCAGCAGGACAGTGAATTTATAATTGTGACGGAAAATCTGAGCTTAGACTGCAGAATTATGACTCTAAGCAAACTAAAGCTCCCATTCCCAGAAATTCAAGATGGCTAGTATATTAATGAGAATTTTTAAAAAAAAGTAAAATGAACAGATTGCAGTCGTGTCTGATCTGCAACTATAATTTGCATTTTCACAGCTGGCATAAATGTTCCCGTTTTTTTTTTTTTTACAGCTGTCTCTGTTTAACTTACAGGTGGATTTTTTTGCCATTGAGATGCTGGATGGACACTTGTACTTGCTGCTGGACATGGGCTCAGGAACCACCAAGACCAAGGCCATCGACAGAAAGGTCAATGACGGAGAATGGTACCACGTTGACTTCCAGAGAGACGGACGCTCAGGTACAATCAAAGCTTTCTTGAATCTGACATTAATGACAAAAGTTGAACTGAGAGATAATAAGGAGCTGTGCATATTTTGAGGCACGCAGCAGCTTAAGACTTAAGACCTCCTGTATATATTTATTTCAGCTGTTTTATTGAATCTCACTTTAAGGGGTTTTATTTTGAGTATTTTAACCCAATCCATGTACAGCAAGTCTGTCAAGTTTATTGTTTAATGTGCTGGTATAAGTACACTCAGACAAAAATTAAAGCTTTTGGTGGCCTGTTTTGTATCCAACTGGTAGAGCTGCTAATGTTACTTGACATCATAATCACATTTGCTCTAAACCTTTCCTTCCTGTCACAATTACTGTCAGTAGGTACGTAAAACATACTTCCACAATGTCTTTTGTTGTCTTAAATTAAATTTACAGCTACAGTACTACACAAAGGTATTTTGCTTTCAAGGAGCCAGATCTTCTGGTAATTTTTTTAAAGTGTCTTGAGTGTCGTGTAAAGTCTTGAACAATAGTTTTCCTGGCTTTCTGAAGGCCTTTCAAAGTTTTCCTTTGGCTATTTGTTGCTTCTTCATTGTCATAGGAGAGTTTTTTTGTGTTTTTGAACCACTCAACACTGACCTATGAATCATTCAAGCATAAATAGGCACCTAACTCAACAAATGAACTAGTTTTGTGGCTGCACCTAATATACAAGTTAGCACAGAAGTTGTATCTTGAAGCACACAAAAACACATAATTTTTTCCCATTTTGTTGTGCCTATACATAACAGAAAACCTATCAAAGACAATTATATCTTTAGGTGCTTTGTTAACAGAAGCTTGTCACATAAAGGCATCATTTGTTCCAGTGTTTTTAATTGAATGTACAAAAAAACACCTAAGCTAACACAGGCATAACATAGTATTTTTGCCAACAAGGCGATTCTCAAAATGCTATTAGCGGAAACCTTGGCACATCTCAGCATGGTGTGCAGGGTGTCTTTGCAAGAAACGGACAAGTGGAGGACAAAAGAATAAGCGGCAGGCCTGAAAAGCAGATGAACAATATCTGAAAGTCATGTCTTTAAGAAATAGCAGAAAATCCAGCAAAGACCTGGCAGAGGACCTGTATTTCGTAAATTGCACCTATTTCATCCTTTCGTAGCAAAATATCAAGAAATTTAGGATGACTCCCCACTTTTGCACAGTACCGTACAGTTCTGTTACAATAGGGGAGGTTTTAAATATATCAGCATATAGTTATTGTTTGCAAGTCTGTGTTAATTACACAAGTCTGTAGAAGTTGCCATTCCTCTCAGTTGGAATCTTATTTGTTTGCTCTAACTGTATGTTACTGTTCCAAAAAGAAATGGATTATTGGCAACAAAATGTTTGATGTGACAGTTTTAAATTCACATGGACTACCTGAGGACTTAGGCCTGTACTTAGGCCTGTGTAGAATTGCAATTACTTCTGATTGTAGCTGTGATTTGTGGTGGTGGTGGTGGTGATGAGGAGGAGGAGTACAAAGAGAGGAGCAAGGATGATGATGATAAAGATGATAATGATGGCAGTCATAATAGTGGTGGTGGTGCTGGTGATGACAGTGGTGATTGTGATGAGGATGTTCACACTGAAGGTCATAACGATTGCTGAAGTTGTTTTGATTTCTGGCGGTGTGTTCAGGAACCATTTCGGTCAACAGCGTAAGAACGGCATACACGGCCCCGGGAGACAGTGAAATCCTGGACCTGGATGACACCTTGTACCTCGGAGGTTTACCTGAGGATCGCGCTGGACTCATCTTCCCGACAGAGGTTTGTGTGTTGATGTTTTGTGCTATGATTAATACTCTAGCTCTAATAATCAATTGATTATTTGACCAAAAGAAAATGACTAGTAATCATCAAACACTTGATTACTCACTTTTTCCTGCTTTATTACAGTCAGCTTGGGTGTTTTGTCACCTTCAGCTCTAGTAAAGTGTAGCAGTTGCCGTGGATATTGAGTAAATTAAGCCCTCCATATTAAGAATTCTTATATACATGAGCATAATGTGGGCTTCTGCAGGCTTTCTACTAATTTTTTTTTAACATGGACAAAGCCATTTCATTTCAATAAAGTCCAGTGTTCCAAGGTTGGATGAGAATGCGAGAGAGAGCTACTAACAACACGTGTGCAGCTTGTTACTTGTAATCTGACAAATGCGTAGGTTTTACGCACGTTTTTCTCCCAGGAAACAGCGTGGCATCACAGACCAACGAGAAGCATTGGAAGTTTTTTGTGGTAGAATCAGAGGTGTCAGAGGAGGTGTTTCACAAGTTCATTAATATACATCAAAACAGCAAGGTCCCACTTCTCAGAAAGAAGCAACTTTAACACCATTGTGGGCACAGTAAAAAGGTGCCACGCAGAGAGGCAATTTAAAATAGATGGTATGACCTAAGGAGGTGCACCAAAGAGAAGTCACATTTCTTTATTGTTTATTGTGCTTGTATGGTTGGCAGCAATCTGGGGAGAAAACTGTGTGCTGTCCATGGTCCTGAAATGTGAAAAACAGTAGGAAGTTTGAGTGCAACAAAGTTGATTTTCGTTGCAGTGGGTGGCACAAAGCCTCAAAAAACCTATGAAAAATCAAGCATTTGTATTTTAAAAAAGAACAAGATGCCAACAAATAAAAGTTTGTAAGAAAGATTTTGGTGCCACCTGTACTGACTGCTTTCTTCTAGTTCAAGGTTCCAGGGCGTCTTTGATTTCTTGCAGCAGATTATGAAATAATTTGCCATGCCAATCAGCATATCTTTATACCTTCATCTGGCATTCCAATAAATTCAAGTGGAGAAATTTCTTGGCAACAATGACTTAACTTTTTTTTCCCCCTTTTGCTGCCTTTTACCTCTCATTGTTAGTAATTTGGTAGTATTTCAACACCCAAAGAGGGTAAATCTGGCCCTAAGTATTCAGTGCTTGATCAATAATAATTTAATTTACTGACCAGGGGTAGCTGTGGCTCAGGAGGTAGCGTGGGTGGGTTGTTTGCTAATCGAAAGCTTGGTGGTTTGATCCCCAGCTCCTCCAGTTCACATGCACAAGTGTACTTAGGCAAAACACTGAACTCCAAATTGCATCCATCAGAGTATGAGTGTGTGTGTGATAGAAGCACTTAAGGCATAGAATAAAGAGCTGCGTGAATGAGGCTTGTTGTAAAAAGCACTATATATAAAAGTACCAGTCCAGTCCATCTGAAAATTGCTTTTTAGGTAATATTACCAAATATACAGTTTATTTCATGGTTTTGTTCTTATGTGGATTTGTATTTTAGACTTTGTTATTTTTGGGGGGTGAAAACCAAGATGTGGGATAGTCATTTCGTTTCCTGATGTTTTATCAATTAATTGAAAAAATAATTGACAGAATTATAATTAAAATTAATTTTAAAAAACAATATATTTGGTGAACTCTTATATTAGCAATAGTAATAGGAATAGAAAAAGATTAAATTGACTTAAAATAAAAAAAATGCATTAAACAGTCTAGTAATCAGTGTTTAGAGAATGATTTTTCTCAAAAAATTAGTAATTATAGACAAAACAATAAATTTAAGTTTTTTTATGTTAACACTTTTTACATGATGTAGTCCTTAAAAAAAGACTAACTCTACCTGATTTGTGCAAAGAGTGTAAGAACTAAAAAATATGTCACCCTCTTCTTCAGGTGTGGACGGCGCTGTTGAACTACGGTTACGTAGGCTGCATCAGAGACCTGTTCGTGGATGGGCAGAGCAAAGACATCCGGCGACTGGCTGAGGCCCAGAGGGCAGTGGGAGTGAAGCCCTCGTGCTCCAGAGAGCCGCCCAAACAGTGCCTGTCCAACCCCTGCCAGCACAACGGTATCTGCCGGGAGGGCTGGAATCGCTATGTATGTGACTGCTCTGGGACGGGCTACCTGGGACGCTCCTGCGAGAGAGGTGAGAATAGCAGGGTAGGAGGCTGGGGAGGAAGAGCAGGAGAAATGCTAATGTCTTCTTTTCACAATGGAGATGAGTAAGCGGGCTAATTAAAGTCACTGCACAGCCACATTGGGTGAAAACTTAATAATACGTCAAGATGCAAATTGCAGTCATAATGACAGCTTTGTCATTTGCTTTTTTGCCTGAGAACACTGAGTAATGCCAAAGGGATGAGTGACAGAAGACAGATGATGTGGGGTGGAAACTCAAAAATCTCTTAAAATCAGAAATAACTCAGCCACTGAAAATATGTTCTGATTCTTTGGTTGTAAAAATTTTGGTCATTGTGACTTTGAGTTACGGTTTTTTTACTTTAAAAGCGCACCCATCCTAACAGATTACATCAGTGTGAAAGTACTTACTCTGGTGCATTAAAAAGGTGCCCTCGTAAAACTTTTATGGGAGCTAAAAATGTGACTGAAGCATTATTTAAATTTTAAAAAAAGCTGAAATTGAGCTCCGATGTGTTTACCTTGCACTAGATACCTGGTGATGGAGTGTAGGAAGCTGAAATGAAAAGAGGTGTAGATACTGTATGAATAGGTAGAGATAGAAAAAAGGGCAAGAGGGAAAAATGAGTCTGCTAGCTCAACAACAAAAATAATAACAGTGCAAGTTTTCTATCTTTAGCTGTATCTTTTTTTTTCTTTTTAATTTAAGATTACACGTTTTCTGTGTCAAAGAGACAGTAGTGAAATTGAGGTAGGGAAAGGAGAGAAGAAACAGAGGTGAAGGAGAAGAGGTGGGAAGAAGCAGGGCTGCAGACAGAACTATTGGACTGCTATGAATGCAGTGACTGGGAATCGATGGGAGAGGAAGTGTGCAGAAAGCAGGGAGCAGGAGCTGTGACAGAGGAAGGTGGAATCACCGGTCTGGAACCGCCATATGACAGCGGGTGAGGAGATGAGGAGGAATGGGAGATGGGAGAAGAAAATCTGACAGAGAGAGAGAGTTATGAGAAAAGGTATGAAATCTGGGCGAGGGAGAAATGGAAAGCAGGAAAGATTGGCAGAGGGACTGATACAGGCCTGTTTAAAGAAGCGAGATGGAGTCAGACAAGAAGAAGAGAAGCAATGTTGTTTGTGCCACAACTGCTGATGCGTCTCAAGTGATGATTGTACTATCGTCTAACAGGAGATATGCACATGCAGACTCACACACAGGCTTTCTGAATGGTGGTGATACGAAAATGTTTCATTTCATAGGACAAACATCCACAGTGTATATGTTTATCATAGCAATGCACCATCTATCTCTCTCTTTTTCTTAGCTCTGTCTATATCTTACTTCATCCCTCTCTGTGTGCACTGAGGGGTCACTAACTGGTAGTTCAGTGGATTAAAGGAAGCACAGATGGAGGAGCAGATGGAGAGAGTGATTGGCCATGTTTATGCCTTCTACCTGCGGTGTCTCCCTCTCTTTTTTTCCCTCCCTCATTTTCTCTCTCACTTCTTTGTTCCCCCTCTCTCTTCATTAATGAACGAAGATGCTCGCCACGCTCGGGCTCCAAGATGATTTTTATTTTTTAATGGCACATTTTAATGGCGAGTATAATGGGGGTAGTAAAATGACGAATCTGAATTTATGACTAAGAATTATTACTTTTCAGTCAAAAAGATGACATGTCAAGATTTTCTAGGATAAATTGTGCTTTTTAAATGTTCACAGGGCCCTGTTGCTAATGCACCACGTGTGAACATAGTCCCTATTATGTTTATAGGGAGCATTTCATAAGTCGGACTATATAAAAGACTGCAAATGTTAGTAGACATTTAGCTTTTAATTTAACTTGAAATCTTTGCTTTCAGCTCAGCTGCAGGTAGTTTAATTTTTATTAGTTTGGTTAATATTACAGTACAAGCACTGATGCCTCATTAAGCTGGATATGTTGACAAAGTGCTAAAACTATCAATACAATTTCTTATAATTACTTTTAGTTCACTTTTGTGAGAACAAAAAGGATTGGATCTGAAGGAAAGAAAGTTAGAAAGCATTGGGAGATTAACAGATATCTGATTTTGGGCTTTTCTCATGATACTTGAAAAAATACAGAATGTTGCTGCACTCATCCTTTACGTATTCTGTTTGCTTGGTCCATCTGGTGTGAGCTACAGGCGTCAAATGATGCAACAGTATGCGACACAGCCAGTGTGCATTGTATCGTCAGTCTTTTTCATTCCCTAGCATAAATGGGCTTCCATACTTTGCTTCTCACCAACCCTCCATCCTCTGTTTGCCTGGTAGTGAGTCAGGTGCTGTGATGAGGAAAATTTAGTCAGCTGTCTCCCTTATCAGAAACGTGCGTGCGTGCGTGTGTGTGTGTGTGTGTGTGTGTGTGTGTGTGTACTCAGTGGTGGGTGTATGTGTGGCTGTTAGTTATGTTATGTGTGATATAACAGGCCATCCACCTTCTTTTTTTCCTCAAGTTAATGAGGGTTCATTTGCATTTTAGCCAGGAGCTTCTCTCCCTATCCCCCACCCTCCTTTCTTTCTCTCTTGCTCTATCCCTATTTTTTCTCCCCCCGCTCTCACTTTACTAAACCCCTCTCTGTTCACACTTAAATTCACTCACTTATTCTGACATGCACGCACATATACACACACAAACACACAATCTCTCTCTTTCCCTCCTTCTCAGCTCATCAGTATTCATGACGCCTTCCTCTCTTCCTGTTCTCTTGTTTTTGCCTTGGCTCAAACTGTCTCCCACAGAAACAGGGAGAGTGAAGAGGGGAGAGAAAGCGAAGGAGGAATGGAGTGCAGAGATATAAGAAGAAGGGAAGAAGGAGGAGAGATAAAGACACAGAGGCATGGAGAGTGTGTTTAGCTGCGTATGTAATTGGCCAATAAAAAATAGGGTCCTCGGAGGTAAACAGTTTAGCAGTCAGGGATTGGCCTCAGCAGGAAGCAGGGAGAGAAGATTATGAATATGTAAATGAGTATGCAAAAGACATTAAAGCAGGTTCACCTGAGCTTGTTACATTATGACTCCAGGGTCTGAGATGTCAGTGATGGTGGCTAACACATTCAACACCATGCATTCTGATTGAACCGGATAATAGGGCCAGCCAACCAGCTGCAGCTATTTTTACATCCTCCTCTCAAAGGCGGAGGGAGTGATGATGAATTAAGAGTGGAAAGTGATGGGATCATTTTGTAGAAAGAAGGTTTTGAACATGTATTGGCGGGGGACCAGAAAAAGTGTAACCACGCAATAACGTACTTTGTCATGTTTAAATCTGATTCATTCAGCGTCAGATTGCCTTTGCCTCCACCCACCTCATGTGTTTTTTCCTTGTCAATCATCCTTCTTTCTCTCTCTACCCATCTCACTTTCCTCTATCGTCATCTCTTTCTTCCTCTGCCTGTCTTTCACCTTCTCCCCACTTCTTCGTCTCTCTCTCTCTTCGCATCATGTACAGATGCAACTATCCTGTCATACGACGGCAGTAAGTTTATGAAGGTGCAGCTGCCTGTGGTGATGCACACCGAGGCGGAGGACGTCTCGCTACGCTTTCGCTCCCAGCGGGCCTATGGCGTTCTCATGGCAACCACTTCCCGTAACTCCGCAGATACCCTTCGTCTGGAGCTGGATGGAGCCCGTGTCCGACTCACTGTCAACCTAGGTACACAGATGCTCACAAACACATAGAATCTCAAGCATTATTTTAATTACCTGTCATGGGAATGCAGCTGATACTGGCCTCTTGGTTATTTCTTGCATAGAAATGTCATTAACTGTTGATTAATAGCTTTTTGTCCCTATAAGCTTAAAGGAGACCTATTATGCTTTTCCTTATTTTCTGATATATTTTCTTATATCTATATATATATAGATATATATATATACTGTTGCAATGGCAAAAATTGTGCACTCACTGTCATCTTAGCACGCTGCTCTGGCTGTGAGCACAGAAACCCCACCTGCCTGCTTCTGTTTGTGAGGGGCAGCCAATCAGAAGAAAGTTGCTTTAAAGGGAAGGAGAAGGGAATTAAAATGGATTGTTTCAGGCAGTGGATGAACGGAGTGACTGTGCAAAGGTCCAGCATTAGATAAACTACCACAAATTTGAAATGTGAATCATGCAAATCTTATTCAGTACCTAAAGTACTGGAAAGGTAGAGAACTAGAGTCCAAGGCTAAAAATATATAGCTGGAAATGAGCATGAGAGGTCCCCTTTAAACTCTTCTCAGTAATTGCAATTCTGCTGTAAATATGCATAATCTACAGCATTTAAGACATGGATTTCACTGCTTCAGCAGATACATTTAAGAAACACTGAATGGTTCAAACACAGTTTATTTATAAACATGCACACATGCAAATATACACAGCTGAAAGTTATTGGTTTTGTGTTGAACAGAGGGTCAAGCCTCAAGCTGCATTCTCTGCTCACTCCCAGCAGACCTGTGCATCCCCAACACCTTCAACAATCAGCACAAACATACACACATGAATACTTCACACATTTCTCAGCCTCAGATAACTGCTAAGCACTTTTTCAGTCTCACTCTTTCACAGTCACACACTTTCACTTGAATCCATCCACATGCTAACACACACATCCTTACAGAGGGGTGCATGTGTTGGTCTCTGGTTGTCTGCAGCCACGTCTTTTCTGAGGTTGACGCCACTCGACACACCAAGGCATCGTGGGTTTAAAAAAAATGGTACATGGGGCTGAATCTTCCAACCATTTGTGGAGATTTGTGCTCTGGATAGGCGACAAAAATTATGGGATGTGTTCAGTGTCTTTAGACATAACTGACACACATTACCCATCACAGTCTCCCCCTGCTTTTGATTGGTGACTGAAGCTGTCGCTCAGGCCAGAGCAGCCAATGAGCACACCGCTCATGCTGTGACACACCGTTCTCCTCATCATGTTCAAGGTAAAATTCCATCAATCTTTATCCAGATTTTTCTTTTCATTGGCAAAAAATCAAAGTCACAGAAATTGCATTTGCTGCACACTGTCCAGGTCCAGCTTGTGGACCTGTGACAAAGGAGGGGGTGTGTTTTCTCAGCAGTGTGTGTGTGTGTGCGCGTGTTTGTATATGCATGCAGGGTGTGTCGATGTGTGCATCCCCAGGGCGTGGAGAGTATGTGTATGTGTGCAGCATTAACCCTCTGCTCTGCTCTCCCTCCAGACTGTATCAGGATAAACTGTACAGCCAGTAAGTGATCCTCCATCTCACCTAACTCCTCCCCCTTCCTCTACCTCCTCAGTATGTGTGTGTGCTGGTGTGTGTATGTGCTTTTATAAATGTGTGTGACTGTTTTTCACGCTTTGCATCATGTCAGTTCATTTCATCTTATTTCAATGTATTTTTGTACCATTTGTCTGTGTGTGTGCGTGTGCGCGTGTGTGTGTGTGTGTGTGTGTGTGTGTGTGTGTGTGTGTGTGTGTGTGTGTGTTTGACGGGGGGGGGG
>VUQJ01003636.1:0-10729 GCA_015108635.1 Andinoacara biseriatus
GATGAGAGAGGAGAGGAGAGGAAAGGAGGTGTGATGTTCGTTCAGAACAGCAGCTTGTTTCTAGATTGATTGTTTTGGAGTTTGGGTGCTTTGGGGGTTGTGTGGAATATTTCACCTTGTCTATCAGGGGTTGATTTTGTGTGTGTGTGTGTGTGTGTGTGTGTGTGTGCTCCATTGGTTATCCTTATGCCATCTATGGGCAGTGATTGGGACCTTACCGTAGAGTGTTGGAAGGCGATACAGTAACACAGCACAGTGATAATTAATGTCAGGTTTAGCTCAGAGCCCTACAAATGCTTGAGTCTGTGCACATGATTTGATCCTGAAAATCTGCCTCAGCCCTTCACATCTTCAATGTCTTTAGGTGATTCCAAATGTGTGCAACAAAATGGATAACTCTTGTAATAAAAAGACATTTTCCACATCTGATTTTTTTTTTTTTTTAAACTATTTACTATTCCAAAGTAATAAGGGAAACATGTTTAAATGCGGCACTTTTACTGTTTTCCTCCAGTCCTACACTGTAAACATAGTAAATTAGAACACAATTGAATCTGAGCAATTGGTTGAATATTCAGTTTCTCCTTTTTAACGATAACAGAAACTCATGATTATATATTTTTTTATTTTTATGTATATAGATTTTGGAACATTGTACATAAGCATGTGTTATTAATGGACTACTTCTAATGTATTCTCCATCTCCTATTTTAAGGTTTCAAATCTGCCTCACATTGGGAGCAACCGACTAAAGGACGTGATGTCTGTTACGCACAGGACTGCACCATCATCAACCACTGCTGTTAACCTGGAGAATGAAATACAGTAACAACGTCTGTCAGCAGACAACCTGACAGTGGACGGTTAAAACTGTCTAGGCTTGTTAAAGGACACAAAGGTCCCTGTGCGCAAGGGAACATCTTCTAAATGACGACAGAGAGAACCAAGAAGACAGATGACTCTGAATGAAGTAAACAAACAGACTCTTGAATATTGCAAGGCTGAAACTCGGAGCGAAGGACACTACTGTGTGCGTGCGTGCGTGTGTGCGTGCGTGCGTGCATGTGTGTGTGTGATCTGAGGGGCTGCTCTGCGCATCTGTTCAGGAAACATCTGTGCTAGATTTTAATGTAGGTCACAGCTTAGATTATTCCCTCTCTCACACACACAAACACACCAGAATAAATCCACTGCATCATCACTGAGATTTATGTACATTTCTGAAAATGAGTAAAAAAAAAAGAAGCAAATATACAGACTAAAATTGGTAAATATTCATGTAATTATAGTAGATATGTTAGCAATTTATCCTCCCTTAGATGAGGATTTTACATTAGAATAGAACATTTACATTTTTTACATGAATTTATTATTTTTTTCAGATTTTTTCAGATTTTACCTTGAAATTAAATTTGTCTCATGTAAAACTTTGTTTCAATCCAACTGTTGACAATCGGTGTGACTGGATTACTTGAAGCAAATTCAATTTTATATTTTAGTGCAATCTCAAATGTATTTTCTGGGCTGGGTGCATCAAGTAAGTTCTTTTGAATTTATGACACATTCATCACGTACAACAGTGTACACCACGTTTTTTTTTAAAATCACATAATCCAGTGAGTGCATATATGAGTGTTTTTAATGTTTTTATTTATGACAGTGTTTCTTAAAATGATTTAAAACGCACTAAATAATTTGGATTGAAGCGCTGGTTCATTATGCACTTCTTATATGATCTCATTTTTAAAAAAACTGAAAATACATTTTAGTTATAAAGGTACTGTGAGGTTGGAGCTACCTCAGTAGTCCTTTTATAATCTTTAAATTGCACTCTGATTATGATGCACACTTTTAAAATCAAGATGGTTATTATCACAGCGGGGGGAATTTTGTCCAATCAAAACGACTTAAGGTTTACTTTTTATCTATGCAAAAGAAAACGAGCAGGTGGCGTTAAATTTGCATTATTTGTGTGTTTTGCACATGAGTACTAATGCTATATTTGCACATCAGCACATAATGTACCCGTTTAGCTTGAGTGAAATGTGTTGAAATGAGCGCTATGTGAGCATGTGAGCACAGGTGCAGTGTGTGTGTCAGGATGTTGCTGAAAAGCCTTTTTTTTCCCTTTTTGCTGGTTGGGGGAGAAACAATTAGTGGGAGATGTGTAGCGTTCAGTAATTGCACTGTCAGTCTCATAGACTGAAATCTGCGTTTGTTCCACATTTCATTTGAGTCAAATCAGCTCTTATGACAATCTGATACGACTACTCGACTGCACTGGATTCTGTTTTGTTTTAATGTGGAGAACTTGTGTGAATTTGTGCAATAGAGTGTGTATGCAGCAGAAAACTGTTTAGAAGTAGTAATGTGGATGACTGTAACATTCTGCACTATAAACAACTGTCTCAGGGGTTTTGGAAGCTCGATTTGCACTTGAGCTACTTTGTACTATGCAACTGTTTCTAAATATGATCAATAAAAGTATTAATGTTTACAGTGAGACAAAAACGTGGTCTATTTGTGGATTTTCTGTAGGTATTAATGTGTGCGAGGATGTAAATGGCAATCACAAAGCAATAATGATTAATATTAATGCTACATGCTGTGGTCTGCAACTGAAACTCATCACTCAATCCTTCACTCCCTCCACTAATGAAAAGGTACCAGTAGCTGTTCAGACTGGTATTTATATAAGTTCTTACTGACCACTTCAAGTGCTACAAGCCACTTTCATACAACAGCACCCAAATGCGCTTCCAACACATTCACTGGAGAAGCCTTTTATATGAAACAGTCAGCTGAGCTTAGAAGCAGATTATTGTACACCTCCACCTCCAGGTGTCCTTCAGCTCCACTGCTCATAGCCCCCCCCCCCCACAAGTTCTTCCAGAGACAATCAAACAGACAGCCTGTTTTTATTACCCAGGTGTTTGAGTCAAGGATTAATGAGACTCTTTGATTATTCTGTGGAAATTAGAAAAGCTATTTTTTTTTAGCATTTATGCAAACATGTTTTATTTACTTTGCACAAAGATAATCTGGAAAATGTTATGTTTCATAAGGAATCTATGCTCTTTGTATCTGTTAAATTAACTCTGAGAGCAAGATTTTTTATTTTTTTTTTAAATTGAAGATTATTAAAAAAAAAAGAAAAAAAAAGAAAGAAAAACTAGTCTGGCTCAACAGTTCAGTTTGCAATAAAATATTGAACATGTCGGAATTAAAACTGACTCCAATTGGCTGTTAATAAAGACAGCAAAAAAATATGAGACTGTTGAGCGCATTCAAATAAATATAAATGTACAGGTATAACACAAATAGGCCTCCTAAAAAATGGAGAGTGGAAATGTCTGGAAAACTCCTGCTGTAAACACAGATAGTGTGTTCACACAAACACTGAACACAGCCACTGATCAATGTTTACACGCAATGCACAATTGCCGATAATCCGAGACACATCTGGATGATATGTTGTGTTTGGGACAGAGTGGCACAGCTGCTTTAAAGGACATGCACGCCAGTGGATCCAGCTGCTGCTGTGATGGATAGAGCATCTAAAAAACATCTGGTAGGATGAGCTCCTTGCACAAACACTTTAGGGTTTAAGGTCACAGTGAGGAAAGAGGGTTCAGAGCTTTGAATGTGGATATTATAAACACGGCAAATCTAAAAATATTTACCGTATTAAAGTTGCCTTCAGCTTACTTACAGGGTAACACAAGCGATGGGGATCAGTCATCGGTGTGTTTTCTGTAATATAATTTCACATGCGTGCATCAGGAAAGACAAAAAGACACACATTTCTAAATGTAAGAATTAAAGAGGATTTAATATCAGAGGGGTATACTACGAGGGAAGTTCAACACAGCCAGGTTTTCTTTGCGTTAACTGGCTCCACAAAAACGAAGACCCCAGCTGGAGATAACGGGTATCACAATGGAAGTTATTAAGGTTCTGAGTTAAGCAGGGCTTTCTGCTTCAGGCTCTGTTTATAAAACACACACACGCCACGTGACTCTTCTTCCACACAAAATGATCGCTGTGAGTTCCAC
The DNA here is from genome assembly GCA_015108635.1 of Andinoacara biseriatus. NCBI lineage: Eukaryota > Metazoa > Chordata > Actinopteri > Cichliformes > Cichlidae > Andinoacara > Andinoacara biseriatus. The sequence continues at coordinate 4,056 of VUQJ01003636.1, forward strand.
AGAGATGACATAAGATGATTATTATAAAATGGTGATTAAAATTCTCTAAAGAACATTAAAAAAATGAAACCATGACACGCAACACTGTTGTAAATAAAACAGGAGTTTCATTGTGCAGAAAATGGTGATTTGGCGCACGGAGTGGTAAAATAAATGTTTTAATTCAAGTTAATTATTTTATGGCTGAGTGCACTCTTGTTGTTTCTGTTTATTTCTAAGGTGACAGCCACACATTAGAGCTCTGAATCTTTAAACTGGATACAAGTATAAAAACATTTTCATCAACTGAGTACATGCAAATTTCAGTGACAATGTGATGCACAGTAGTTTGTGCTGCTGTAACTTTACAGCTGGACTTCATTTGATGGTTTTACTACAATACGACTTAACAAGTTGCACAAACTGAAACTCTTAAGGCAACTGTTTAGTTATCGAATCAGATCACTGGTAACTTTTTCCTCTATAAAGCAAAACTCCTCTAAATGGTTGCTTTTTGATGTGCCTGGAGTTCTGACAGATCTTGAGTAGAAAATAGATGAGATAAACCTTTATGTAAAACACCTGTTATATCACGTGAATGAATGAACATTACTTTTGAATTGGAGGAATGCCTTTTGGTAAAACAGTGTTTTTGAACAGTTTCCATTTATTATCAATACGTGATTTGTCCTAAACATAAACTAAAAGTCCAACTTGGTCACTTATGAATTTCATAATGTCAATAATTGAATTTTACATGCAACTCCACATACGTGTAACTGGAATTCAAAATCAGTTTTATAAAACAAAGTAGAAGACATTGGCTTACAAATGATTCCACCACATGTGCTTCACTGACTGAACTCTCACCTATTCTAGTAAGCTACAATCCTATACCTTCATTAATAGGCACTAAAAGCTGAGCAGTCATCACAGGAGCCAAATGTCAACTCAATTAGAACTCAAATATACTGGATAACTTGGTCTTAAAGAAACAAAAAAGCTTACTGTATATGAAAATATAACAAATCTAGGGAACATTGGCCACACAGAATAATCTATAATGTCACAAAGAAATGTAAACAGTCTTTTTAAGACCATTCACACATTTTGTTTCACTTGTTCTGCTAGACAGAACATTAACAGGACCTTGCACTGCAACAGATGGATGGTCAGCCAACTTAGTGTACCCGAACATTAAATGTGAGTAAAATACAAGGCAAAAACACTGATCGTAAAGCATCAGTCCAGCCCCCTCGTGAAAATTACAGTACTTGAAGTCAGCTGTAAGCCCAATTATACAGTGCGCTGTCTCTTACCGGAGCCTAATTACAGACTGATCAAGATCAAGGCTGTTTCTGGTTTGATGTAGGTCACTTTCAACACGATTAAAATATTATGGACATTTCTCAGTTCATGCATTTGTCTAAATTCAGTGTATTTGCAGGGAATTTACACTGCAAAAAGTACCATCTTCAATGTATTTTAACATCCCACCATTACTGTAAGCTTATAGGCGTCACAATAGATGTGGAAAACGTGAGAATTAATAGTGCACGCATTGCCTTTGAAGAAAAAGATAAATCCTGAATGAATGTGCCATATGACAGGTAGGCCCTCTGCTGCTGTCAGCGGTGCAGCTCGGCCTCCAGACAGCAGGAAAGTTACGGGAACCGTCTGATTACGATAGAATCAATAACAAAACAAAAGACCATGTCTGGGAGGAAAATCGTGGGAAGTGCCGCCGAGGGCATGATTAGCATTCTGTATTGCGAGTCTCCATAGGCCGTCTCCTAGAGCCCCCCGACCCAGAAGTGAAGAATGGCTGTGCGGGAGGGGGGGAGGCTGAGCTGGAGGAGAGGTTGCAGAGGGCCAGACGGGGGATGCGGAAAGTCAAGAAAGACAGCTTCACAAAGGCAGGCATGGTGCTGAGGAGGGGGAGACGAGGGGAGGTGCCAGGGGGCTCGAGGCTGCCACCGTGAAATCAGGCAGTGTGAGGGGACTGGGTTCAAGTTCAACAGCAAATCCCCGTCTGCGCGCTGAGGTGATGAAGACGAAATGACAAAGAATCCTGATTGACTTAAACTATGGCTTCATCCATTCTCAGTGTGTATATTGTTCAAATGAAACTGAACTGAGAGAAAACTCCTCTAAAAACAGAGGAAATGGTCATTAATCAAAAGGCTATTTACTATTGAAGAGTAAGTGTAAAAGAAGGACGTCACTGGTTGAAGTCAACACCGAAGCAAAGTGACTCAGAAGAAGTAACTGACATAAAGAATATACCCTAAACATAAGTAAGTTTGGATTAAAGATATTAATAAAGTCAATTGCAGCTCCAAAAGTATAAAGATTTAACCATTTACAGAAATTGTTGGTGCATAAGTGCATTTAAATACACTAAATTTCAGTGTAGCTGGCATGAAATATTTCTGTGTTTAAATCACTGTGTAGCTAGAGGTAAATAACCTTTAAAGAAATGATTAGATGACAAGCAGCTGACGACAAAACACTAAAGTTCCTGCTGATCAGAAGTGACAATGTTACAGACTTTCTCACAAATTTCTAAGATGTTTGGTGGTCAAAGCACAAACCACACAACAGCGGTAGTTTAATTAAAGAATCTGTGTTACATCTCTCCTGGCTTTTCCCGCCTGCATTGTGAAAATAAAGTTTCTAGGATCTATGCATTGAAGACCTTTCCTCCATGATAATATAAAAGTTGGGTGAAATACAGTGTTTGCACACTTCTTTGCATATTCCAGTTCTTCAATTCAGAGAGGCAACATCTTTCACACAATAAATTTAATGAATTAGAAGAAGTGCATGTAGAATTATTGTCTTAAGATATCAAAAATGTATTTTGAATGTACTGGTATGCAGCCACTGGTGGGGGATATGCAGTTGAGCTGCAGTCTGACCTCAGGGAACACAAACAATGGTCACTTCCTCCCTACTTCATCACTTCTCTACACACATTTAAGTGTTTGCATTCGTGCATGTGTATTTGCGAGGCATGGGAGGAGGCTGCTCTGTGTGACCCCCGTTCATGGCCTTTTAAATCCACAAGTTGTTTGACCTTTGATCCCTCTGATTGTTGCTCTGCTTCCTCGCAGGCCTTTTGGGATTTCCCATAAAGACACCTGTGAAATCCTGCTGGCTGGTTTTTATGCTGACTCACACGCCTGATTTAATACTATTAATTCTTGATGAAGTGGACAGTGAGCAGGGGATGAAATATTTAAGTCAATGCAGCAGCACGAGCAGTACTCTATTCTTATTAAAAATTTATTCAAAAATCTACATTTTTATAAAGATTTAAAGATTTTTTTTTAACTTGAAGTTATTTAAGTGAAAACATCTGAAAAGTTTCTGTTAAACTAATAATGAAAAAGTTCCAAATAAGCACCATTTGTCTGTGCTTGGTCATGAGACAAAAAGGTTGCAAACTCCATTTAAAGACTAATGGGAAACAGTGCACGAGCAGCCTGTTGGCAGCTTTTGGCACGTCTACCTGCGCAGTGGCAAAAATATGTGGTACAACCAGCCTGTGGGCTATTTTTGCTTGTCATGTTGTTGGAGAAGCTTGAAGAGTGAAGTTAGAAACTGTCGCTCCCTTCCCTGTTCAGTCCACTTGTCAGCCAATCGGCATTCAACCGACGCACAACATCATCCATATCGAGCAGTTGGGATTTTGGACGACTCCACTGGAGCAGTCCTCGGAAAAACAGGCACAACCGCGGTAATATAAATTAAGCACAGTAAGATGATCCTACAGGTTTAAATACTAAGAGTTCATCTGAAAGTTGGCTGCCACCTAACTGACAGAGTAAAAGGTACAATATTAACTCCTCCAAGGATATTTTACTCAAGTAATCCCACGTAGTTACTTTCTGCCATTTAACTGTTGTTTTACGGAAAGTGGCAGCTGCAAGAGAAACAGAATATCCAATCAAATAAAAACTAGTCAACTTGTTTGTGAGTTTCCATAGCATCTGATATAATTTATAATTACTTGACAGGAGTGTGTTTTGGTGAAATGACAGATAAATATCAGATTGAAACGTCCTCTTCACAGCTGGGGTGGGTGCCAGGGGGTCAAGGCTGGATAAAGAGGTTGTTGACCTGCTGGTTTCCTGGTGTTTAACCTCTTGGCCTCCTTTGTGATGGAAGCTCAGAGGTCGGGACTCAGTTAGGAGGGTCAAAGGGGAAGTCTTCCACGGACGGCCGGGCAGGAGGATAAAGTGTGTCGCCGGTCCCCAGCGGACTGTGGAAATCAACTAAAACACGTGTGTGCTCAGACTCATCAGAATTTAATTGCTAATTTCTAAATGTATGCAGATATGCTCAGGCTTAGGCAAGAACAATAAAGACCGAACACATAAGAATCTCTTGAATTGACTTTTTGTTGCCACATATTGTTAGAGATCATGCATGGGAATACTCAGCTAAACCTTTCCCCACACAAGGACATTGTCTGAATTTTATTTTCCAGCTCAGAAGTCATTCACTTGATGGTTTTCCATAAAAAAACATCTAGTGGGTTCTGTTGAACATTTTCTGAATTATCCCTCAGACCACTGACAGAGGGGCGGTGAGCTTGATGGGAAAACAATATCTCATAGATTGCGATGAAAAAACAAAACAAAACAAAAAAAAAACCAATCCATCCAGGCGAAGACACTGGCACAAAACATGGCTAGAAATCAGCCATGAGTATGTCATGGCACGCTGGAGGGTCTGACTACTTAATTAGACATATAAAAAGGCTGGGTCAGACAGAGCAGACAGGCAAAGAAAGGCTGGCGAGATGAGGCCCTTCAAATTGTCTGCGTCACACTGTGGGAGTGTGTGTGTCTGGATGGCGCTGTGAGAAAGTGTGCGCCGTGTCGTTTGCATGTCTGAGTCTCGGCTGTGCCGGTCTGCGTCCGACTGCGTGCAAGAATGTGTCTGTCTGGTGCATGCATGTGATTTTTTTTGAAGAACATGTTTAAGCTGCACCGTGGTTTTCTTTGGTGGAACGGAGTCTCACCCGCTGATCGTGTGAATCGCCTCTAAACCAGACGTGTGCGGCGCACATGCGCGCCACGGTTAAGGAACAAACAAACAGCATAAGAACGGGAACCTTAAAGATAGAAAACATTAAGCGGTTTTCGTAGTATGAAAAAATAACACTGATTTACACAATATGTACAGATGCATGCTGAGATATTTTGGTTGAATTGCACTGTGTAGGCCAGCAGAATCAACCCACACGGGGGTCGAGATGATTAAGATGCATGACTGATTAACAGAACAGGAAAAAGGTAAATACTGCATCATATTACAGTCTTCTGTCAGACCTCCTTCTGCTCTTTATTTTTTTAGTCTTAGAGATTACATTATCAGCATCAGTGAATCATTTTTCTCTAAACGTTATTTATACACTCCAAGGTCAAACTACAGGAAACCAGTGACGAGGAGTCACAATGAAGTTTACTCCTCAGGGTCTGTTTGAAGGTGCTGAAGAGCCTGACTGTTTGCACCAACTGTTTGTAACTTCAGAAGTCTTCAAATGATGTTGATGCTGGTCAAAACTGATGACTTTAATTGTGGAAAATGACCAAAAAAAAATCTACGGGGGGGATACGTACTCACCAGATCACCAGATGTAGCAAACACCCAGCTCTTCATCTGGGCTTGACACTAATGCTCACAGCTGCTTTAGCTGCTAACTAGAGAAGCACCAATTGCAATTTTCTCGGCTAATTCTGATTTCTGATTTGAGCTGCTGATTCAGATTTTTGCTGAGTCCAGTTTTCTTTCTTGCAACTCCATCCACATACACGAGCAAAAATAGAATTTTCTTCAATGTTAACGTATTATTTTCATAATAAAAAATGTATAAAAGTTTACAGGATCTTCTCTCAGTGAAGCAACTGAAAATAAAGTGCTCTGAATAAGAGGTACAAATAATTACCTGAAATTAAGTTGCTTTACACCCACCTTTACCTGGCATATTTCACCTTATCAAACAAAAGCAGATGCAACAGAGGCTTATAACAGATTTTTTCTGTACGTTTATACTTCAACAGACAGATACTTCAGCTTTGAATGCATCTCCATAATTTCCCTGTGACTGCTTTGATCCGTTGTTCATACAAAGGCTGTCGGCTTGTTGCTGGCTCTGGATAGTTTTAGCTTTTGTCACTTTGCATTTGTTACCCTCTTTAAAATGTCCATGTTCAGCTGAGCGAAGGTGATTTCAGTGTCTGATTTGCAGTGCTGGAAAGTAATGAAGTACAAATGCTTCATTACTGTCCAAAAGTAGAATTTTCAGTGAGCTGTACTTGCCAACTTTTTATTTTTACTCCTTACATTTTGACCCAAATATCTATATTTTCCACTCCTTACATTTTCAGAACAGGCTTGTTACTTTAGGTTTAAGATATTTGAATTATTATTTCCCATCACTACACGCCTTCAAATAACAAACTAATTTGAAACTAAAAGGATAGAGCATCATAAAAGAAAAAACAAACAAACAAAAAAAAAATAAGCATACAAGCTGTTTCGGTGCAGTTTGTCCCACAGTGTGTTTCCTAGCTAAAGCTCCAGCTGCTGGATTTCCCAGGGAGGGAAAAGAAGGAAAGAGAAGTTCATGAGATGGGGAAAGATTTAAGAAGAACAGGAAAGGAGAGAAGGAAGAGAAATTA
>VUQJ01003636.1:10749-26855 GCA_015108635.1 Andinoacara biseriatus
GGACTGCTCAGTGATAAACTGGAAACTTAAAGCTTACGTGTAATGTCTTTATTAATTTTAGTCTTTTGAACAGGATGTGTTGCTTAATTATGTTTTTTATATTCTGAAACTACCTGCAACACACACTGAAACAAGCAAACTTTTTGTTATTCAAATGTTACATGAAAGTACTCAGTTTATTGCAGGTTACACTGGTTAGTTTGCAGTCTGCAAGGTTTACAGTAGTGCATGATGTTGGACTAGTGCAGAGCAGCTATGGTGTTCATGGTCAATGTTAGGTTACATTAGGGGTAGCAGAGATCAATTTCTTAAGCTGATGATGCTGATTGGAAATCAGCTGTCGTAGCTCATTTTGCTAAATTCCATGCTAATGACATATTAGTGTGTGGGTTCTGAGTGCGGCCACGGCTATTTGCCTGCGCTGGTTTCTGATCTCCAGTCAGGGCTGAGAACACCGAAAATCATCCGACTTTGGTCCCTGGCTGGTCGACCCGTGCATGTCTCAAGCCTGTTTACGTGCATTGTGGGTGCTGTATAGCCAACTTTGTCAAGGAAAATTTTCTGGGATAAAGACACAATTTCTCCTGTAAAATGATTTATGTCTTTTCATGATCACTGGAAAACATCATGAGGTGAAAGAGATCTGCAGTGCTCAGACAGCAAAGTGAAACTAGGACTCCATTACCGAGGTTGAAATTTAACACAGCTTATCAGTCAGGGTGGTGAAATGAACTGGTTGTTAAATTGAGATTAGCTGCTAACCCTCCTATTCGCTCATTTTTTCTCTTCCTGCTGAAGAGATGATCCACGTTAGCGCTCTTTATTAAGACTTACACTATCTGTGGCTGAAATAAAAATGATTAATGAAGATCCTAAAGGCTATAAATACGTCAGCGTACAATCTCAACTTCAACTTCACTGTGATTATTTCCACGTAGCTAATGATCTTCATTTGTAGATCCCGCTACAAAGTCCTCCCCTCAAGACGACAGCTTCATAATATGTAGATGTTCCTACACCAGTGTACTGTTTAATGTTTAAACCATATGGACATATTAGCAGCAATTTTCATGACAATTTGTGTCTCTGTGTTTGTGGATGGTGTGTCACTTTAAATTTTGGGACAACTTTGTCTCCTTTTCTTTCATAAAGTAGTTAGTAGAAACTGCAGTTTCTCTAGTGGACACTTGAGGCTGGCTCTAATACTGAGCCAATCCCCAGAGACTCCATCTTAAAGTGCACAACTTTACAAGAGGAATAAATATGTTTGCATCCTGGTAGAAATAACTATTTTGATCTCTGCAGATAATTTCCTCCTTCATAACAGCTGTACACGAGTTTGATTTTTTTTTAATAACACCAGTTTAAACTTTATTAAGGCTTAAAGTTAGGGGTGGATGTTGACACAAACAAGCTAATTTCTGGTAATCTGAGTCTGAAGGCTCCTGAGACTTGACTTTTACATTTCAGATTCCATCATATTTATATTAAGTGTGTAACTGTAAAAATGTAATACATGTTTAACATGGTGGACGCAAGACTAGCAGTGTTTTGAAGTGTCTTTAAGGCTACCTCCACGTGTTCACGGAATCTCCCGTTCCACCACATCCCAAAGAGCTGGTGACTGTGGAGCCCATTTGAGTTCAGTGAACTCATTGTCATGTTCAAGAAACTAATTTGAGATGATCTGAGCTTCATGACATGGTGAGTCATCCTGCAGGAAGTAGCCACACATGGATACACTGTGGACAACAAGGCACATGGACATGGTCAGCAACAATTCTTAGGCAGACTGTGGAGTGTAACCATGCTTGGCTGATACTAAGGGGCCCATAGTGCGCTAATAAAATACCCCCCCACCAACATTACACGGCAACTAGCAGCATGAACTGTTGGTACGAGGCAGGATGGATCCATGCTTTCATGATTTTTTATACAAAATTCGGACACAACTATCTGAATGTTGCAGCAGAAATAGAGACTCATAAGAACAGTCGATATTTTTCCAAACTAAAGGTTTTCCAGTTTTGAACTCTGCCATCAACAGGGAGAACTGCCGCTCACTGGATATGTTCTCTTTTTCAGACCAGGCTCTGTAATCCCTCGAGATGGTTTTGTGAGAACATCCCAGCAATTTCTGAAATACTCGAACCAATTATGTGGCACCACCAACACACACACTTAAATCACCTTTCTTCCCCATTCTGATTCCCAGTTTAAAATTCAACAGGTCATCTCGACCATATTTACATGCCTAAATACACTGGTTGCTGTCATGTGATTGGCTGATTAGATATTTGCGTTACCAAACAGTCGAACAGGTACGTGATATGGAATGAAGTGGCTGCTGACATTAGCATCTGGTTCAAAGATCGACTTCAATGCTAACCGGCTCTCAAGCTGTATTTGGGGACATTTATGTTATTAATGATCTCATCTAATTCAGAACAAGAACATGCCACATTACAAAGTCCAATTATTGGTTTAAAAACACAAGGAACCAACCTTGGTAAGGAAGGTGATGGCAATAAATACACTTTATTCACTGCTAAAAAAGCAATTCTGTTTCTGCTTTTCATTCTGGTGCATATTGAATGCCACAGAGTAGTGGCTCATTGATCAGTATATACCAAGAATTCAAGTATCAGGAGAGAAAAGGTTTAATCACCGTATCCCAAGCATCTGCAGCTTTTTTCTGCTTTCTTCATTGCAAAGCCCAGATTGAGATGCCCCCCACCTCTGAGTGTTTAAAAGTCATATTTTACATGAGCAACACAGAGGAATTGCACTGTAAAAGTAAAGCTTTTTAAAAGCTTTGAATCACGTTAATTAACAATTTAACTTCCAGGATATTAATCATGTTAAATTCCACCATGAATGCATCAGCCAGTGGCACTTTGAACACAGCCAAAAGTACAGCAAAAAGGCTTCTTTGCGCACTTGATGCACTTCACGTTTAGCTTTTTTTTTTTCCCCGGCATGAAATACGGAATCCCATCTTCACAGCAGTGTAGTCATAATCGCATTATTTTTCTACATATCATCAAGGCTAGCTTATATAATGCATACACCTGCCAAAAAGTCCCACTTAATCACATTAGTGAGAAATCGAAGGTTGTGTGTGTGCCTGACTCCTTCCTCACATTCTTTAGTTCTGCAGATTTGTTTATCTCCCACCTTGGTATATGTTACTACAAGGCAATTTAATCACACTCCTTTTGTGCTGGTTTTTAGCAAAGTCATGGTATGATAGCTGCCGTAGCTGAGAGCGAAATGAACCGAATCACTCCTCCTTGTGTGGGACAGATGCCCAAACACTGTGGCAACCTTGTTGAAAGGGACCTTTGTAGCTGTCAGGAATGGTGGAGGGGGCTGAAGAAGCGCATGCAGCACTGCAAAAAAACACTCACATGAACATGTTCAGACACTCTGACATTGTGCTTCGTTAATGAGTCAGGATACAACTTATTTATCAATTTGCTGTTCTGGAGCTTTCAACGGCATTGTGTAATCTTCATCTGCCAACTGAGCACGCCCAGATGTGAACAAGAAATCCCCAGTCTCCTCAGGAGCAAACGGGTGTTAGAGGAGTTGTATTTCCATGACAACTGGGCCAACTGTATCTGCTGATAAGGATCATGTGATGCAATCAGAAGGTCCAGAAGCCTTTAATGGACCTCAGGGCAGGGTTTTCTTAAGAGCATTTTCCAAGGTCAGAAAACGAGCTATAATATTACTGTTGCTTGTTTGCATGTGGGATATCAAGTCAAATTACATGCTACTGTGTGGGTTTTTTTCATAAGCGGTGTGTGCAGCTCTTGAATAAATAGTTTAATTTGGCTAAAATAGACACTTTTTTTCTAACTACAAGAGACTGGCCAGTAACACTTGGCATTTGATGAGTCACATTATTATTCCAAATATCGAGGCAGTGCAAACACATTTATTTTCAAATCACAAGTATCAGCAATATCAACTCAGCAAAACAATTTAGTTGGATAGCAAAACCTATGATCAAAATCCTTCTAAAAGAAAGTCTGGCCACTCGGCAGCCATCCTCATTTAACTTGTTGTTTTGAATAATTTTCTAAATTAAATTAAGAAAATGCTTAAAATGTTTGCTGACTTTGTCACCAAAACAAAATTTTTTCCCTAAACTGTATTTCTGCCACCATCCTTTCCTTACCATAATAATAAAAAGCTATCTCTGCATCTCTGTCCCAATACTGCTCCTACGTGAGCAGCAGTTGAGCAACCAAACTTGGCACACTTGTACATCCAAGGCCCCGAAGGTTCTTATCAGATGCTAAGTCATCACGTTGCCTAGCAACCACCTCCCAATGGGGCTAAAATGATCCATTTGTTGCATTTATGCAAGTTCAACACTTTGTTAAAGCGCTGTATTGTTTTAATTTGAAGACAGTAACATCTAACTGATATATGCAACAGAATAAAATCGACCAACCAAAGCTGTAGCTTCAAAGCTTCAGAATTCTTCACCACATCTCTTTCTTATAATATTTCTAATGCATCTTTTCAGCATCTAACATATCTAGGTGCCTGGGCAAAATTAAGTACAGCAACTTTAGGCACTGCCAGAGTCTCATAAAACTGTCATTCAAAACTATTTAAAACAATGCAATGACCTTTCTACCACATATCTGTTCTTTTTAAAAAGTCCAAAGGCAGGTACAGTCTCATCTGTCTGTGTGTTACCAATGAAAATGGCACTAATCCTAAACAGGTACTGTAGATAAATATACTATCCAAGCATAAGGAACTTACAGACAATTCGAAATTCAATTGCATGATTTTTGTTTGAGAACGGTGCTTTAAGTAAATGATGGACATATCAAAGTCAGGTGGCTGTGGTTCAGTTGATAAAACAGTTTTTTCCCCTCATGGCAGCTCCACTAGACTGGTGAAGAGGTGAATGACAAACCTTTGAAATATGGCTCATTTATATATGAAGTATTAAAGTCAGCTCAATCATTTTCAGTTTCATTGCTTGTAAGAAGCACACGTTGCTTACATTTTGGCATCTTTTTCTAGCTTTAGGGCCCATTTTGATCTCTCAATGTCCAGAGTTTTAAGCTAAGTTTAAGAATTATAGCCCATTAAAACTGGCTTGCCCTATTAGCAGATTTTTTTCTTCTTTTTGCTTGTTACAGGACAATTTAATTACATTTAAGAATATTGGGCTTCTTTTTTTTTTGTGGGGCTGATTTTGCAGTGTGGTGCCATCCTGCCAAGATCTATAGAGCTCTCTGAGGCCTTCAGAAAAATGGAAATAACTTATTCTACACTAAGAAAACTCTTCTGCAAATGGCTCAGGTTTTAAATGATTGCCAGTTTTTCCAGCATGAGGACAGACCAGTGATGGATGCATCTATAGATACTGCACAAATTTCACCTGCATGATAAAAAGCCTTGGCTGTCCAAAAGGAGGAACATATAGAATAGACATTAAGGTGATGAGCAGGTGTTTTGAAATGTGCTCAAAGACAGAGCTGTTTGGCCACAGTAAAAGCAGAAATATAAGGCCCTGACTTAAACTATAAAAAATGATGGTGGGAATATTATGGATTGAGGTTGTTTGGTGCCTCAGGGACTGGGCAGCTTACACTCAGTTATTCAATTATTAATCCTGCATTATTGTCAGAGTGCCTGATGATAATGTAAAGGCATCTGTCTGAAATTTTCAGTGAAAATGGAAGTGGATTTTCCAAGAGAATAATGATCCTAAGCACACAAACAAATATGCCAAGAAAAGGCCCAGAAAGGAAGAAATGGAGTTTATTTAATGGCCTAGTCAAAACCCAGATCTGAATCCCTTTAAAATGCTGTAGGAAAGATTTGAAAAGCACAGTGCAGGAAAAACCATCCTGAAACATTTTGCACCTGAAGGATTTGAAAGTAGGGTCAAACTTAATCGAGCCAGTGTTAGAGACTGTTGGACAATTATGCATAATAGCTACAAGAAATTTTCTTTCACAGTGGGCAATATTAGCTTTTGAGTATTTCTTTGAAAAATCAGAAATTGTTCAAGTCAGCATTGCTTCAGTGAGGATTGTCTAAATGTGTCTAAAAATATCTAAATTTGCATCAGCTTTGCTTACTTTTTTTTTACATCATTGTCTCTTAAATTGTACGTGATTGCACGTGCACCCGCCTTGGTTGTGTCTTTAAGCCTCATAGCAGTTTTGTGCCCTCGGTATCTGCACCCATTAAGCTGGTCTACTGGTTTTTGCTGCCAAACCGCTCGTCTTCTGACTTTATATTGCCTCCTCTAGTCTGAGCCAATTACTGAAACCATATTACCCCCCTTTAAGCATCCCGACTCAAACAATACGTTCTTTGGCAAGTAAACAGCAGCACAGGGAGCTCTCTGTGGATGTATTTGCCGTCTAAAGTGAACATTTTTACAGGCAGAAATTAAAAAAGCAAGTCACCAGATCCTCAGCTGCTTTTGAGGACAAACAAAAAGTTGACCTTTTTTATTGTCCTACTCTAAAAAGGTTAAACTTTACAGCTATTTATGACCTTCTGTGGTGGGCAGATTAAATAGTTTAATAGAACATACAGGGAACAGTAAGAAACTTTGTGAAACTGGCAGTAGGCGTCAGCTTCCGGCATGCACTGTATAAGGCCACAGCAGGAGTCCCTGTGAGCAAGACAAACACCTTTACGTCTGCATGCGTGTATGAAAGCGGAAAAGTGTTTTTCAGTGTTTAAATTGAATGTCAAAATCAATGTCCAGATCCAGTTTTGATATGGCTGAGGGTTGTCATATCACATTAAGATGGATGCCCTGTGGGGAGGTGTTGCCAGGAAGCATGATGAGGAGGATCCTTTCCTCCAGGAGCAGCTAATCAATATGCCTCTCAGACACTCTCTTTTCCAGTCTAAGCACCACTTTTTTCTTTTCTTTTTTTTCTTTTTTACACTGCTGACACAGTTCAATTAAACTTGTGCTGCAGATAAAAAAAATTAAAAAAGGCCAGATTCGGTGGATGGAAACGAGTCTAACTCATTTCAATTTCAGAACACTCAGTCATTCCCCAGCTATTTAATCTCCATTCCACACCTTTTCTAATATAGATGATCAAAACAATTAAGTTACGATGCATCTGGATCAGCACTTGAATGTAACCTAATCACACGCTCATAACCTGTGTGTGTGTGTGTGCGTGGGCGCACGCGCACGCGCTTGGTATGACAGATAATACCTCGCGCAGCGTGGTTGCATCCTCTGTCATCACTCCATCAGGTATGCCCGATGGAGGCAGAACAAGTGTGGAAATGATTATATTGAGGTGCCGCAGGGCTGTACACAGACACCTGATCAATATTCAATCTCAGTTATTTCACCCCGCATTACCATCTCACACAGCGCTGCTCGATGACTGGAAGTGCTGTCTCTGCTCATTGAGACTGAGAATCGCTTAATCAGAGAAAGTAACTAGATTTAGTGGCATCAATAGGAACATGTTAGCCAATGTGTTTAAAGCAGGTCGAGATATTCTGCTCACTCTTTGATTCGGGAAGACAAATTAAGGAAGATTCTTCCAGCACTTCAAGAGAGAAATCTCGTCAGTAGTTGTGCCAATGAGTGGGATACATATGAGGTACATTAGTGAGCTGTTTGTAGTGTTTATTTATTTTGTGCGTAGCAGTATTAGTTGGTGGATGGATATAACAACAGAAGTTGATAGAAGTGAAACTATAGAAGAGCCCTTAGGAAGTGCATCAAACACCCAGGCCAGCGAATATCTTTTATGGTGTGCTTGCATCATGGTACTTACACAAATACAGTCACTAAAGAGTTTTTGGACATATTGCAACCCTAGCAGCAGGTGAGGGAACAATTTCCTTCCAAACCAAATTTAAATCAAAAAAGGGCAACACTAATCTGTTTACTCATTTCTGATTGTTGGCGGCACCACGGGAATCCACAATCTATGGGATAATCTCAGCTGATAAGCTTTCATGACAAATCATCAAGCAAAAACCACTGACTGTGCAATACATGACAATATGATGTGCAATATCAGTGCACGATTTGATTTTTTTTTTAAAAGGCAGCTTACAGTGGAGGTGATCTCAGAAACTAAGTTTCATTATTGTCATGTTTCACATGAAAAGAACAACAATAAAGCTCTGAATCTTTGAAAAGGTTTTAGGTTGAAATTTTTCCAACTTATGAAGATAGTCACATTAAAAAAAGATTTACATGAGTCTATGCAGTTTTTTGAACACCTAAGGACACCCTGTGATTCAGCTTGTAGCACCACCTTTAGCAACAAAAACATGAAGCAGTGATTTTCTGTATGAATATTGCTTATTGCTGTGGAAAACTTTTGGCCCACTCTTCTTTACAACATTGCTGCAGTTCATTGAGGTTTGCATTCGTTTATGCATGCTCCTCCTGGGGTCCTGTTGCAGTATTTGAGGTCTGGACTTTGGTTGAAAAAGAGGAGCAAAGGCCCTATTGAAGATTTGCCGCTGTGCTTGGGATCATTGTCCTGTTGCAAGACTCAGTTTTGGGCCAAGCTTTAGTCGCAGGACAGTTGGCCTCACTTTGACCCTACAATGCTTTGGTATACAGAGGAGTTCATGGTCAGCTCACTGACTGCAAGGTACCCAGGTGCTATAGCTGCAAAATAAGCTTCACTCTTGCTGTGCTAGATGATTGTTAATGAGGTGCTTGTGCTGATATCCTGTGTTTGGTATTTGCCAAATGTTGTTTGTTTAGATGTGACTTTGCAAAGCTAAACTTTGCTGCCATGTTCTCTTTAGAGAGAAGAGGTTCCCCTTCCAAACAAGCCCTACTTGATCAAACATTTTCTAATTGTCCTGTCATGAACTTTAACACACAAAATGCTAACTGAAGCCAGTAGAGTCTGAGATGTAGCTTATGGGTTTTTTCAGTTTCTCTGAGTATTGCATGGTCTGACCTTGGGGTGAATTTGCTGTGCAGTCCACTCCTGGAAGCTTGCACACACACCTTAATGCTCCAGACCAGCAAACTGTTGAAACTTCTGCTTTTATAGAGGTGCTCACACTTGCTGATGATCAGTTAATCAAGTGCATTTGATTAACAGCACTTGGCTGCTACTTAACTACTTAATTCCAATGGAAGCAGTAATCTTGTACTTAGTTTTTCCAGAACCACAATACTGTCCTGTCCTGCATGACTGTATATGAAAACTTTGCATTTAGTCTGAGCTCACCATCAGGAAAGTGATCCAGATTCAGGCCAAAATTTTATTGGGTTCCATCTTTACCCACCTCTTTTCCAAGTTTAAATTAGTTTGGTAGCTTTTGTCATATCTTACTGACAGAGTAGAGACAGAAAAAAACAAACAGACAAATGGCAGTTTGTCTGTTTGCCTCAGTATCTACGTTGGCTGCTTCAACCTTTTTCAAGGAAAATACTACTGTGAGCATAGCAGTTGAGAAGAAAGATGGCTGGACAAGAGAAAGTCTCTTTATGATACGTAATTTTGAAGTTACTGAGTCAATTCTATTAAACAAACTTTTGGTGGGACTTGATATTGTTCAGGCCTTTAGAGCAGAGATGAAAAAAGCCAGAAAGCAGAAAGTGCCCCATCATGGAAAAAAGGAGGCACGCCTGATAGTAGCTGGAAAATAATGCCTGATCTTTTCTGCAGGCAGTGAAGGAGACAAAACAACGTGGTACAAAGGGTAACATTGAGCACACGTGAATCAGGGACCAGTGTACCCTGCCTGGGACACAGCTCAACAGAGAGTGCCTCTGCCCATGATGGGCACAGCCTGAAGAGAAGACATGGGCCTACCCTTCTGTAGGCCCACCACCTGCAACAGGCACCATAGGGGTTGGGGGAAATGTGTGTTGGGTGGCGGTCAAGGGAGGAGGCCTGCCTGATCTGAGCTTCAATGGCGTTCTGTTATTGGCCTTCTCTGCAAATAAGAGTTTGTCCAAGACAAACAGCATCTTCGAACAAGTGCACATGGCACCAGGACACCCTACGTTGAAGGTCGATGTTTAATGTTCGATTTTGTAATCACATTGTCAGATCTGAAGCTGTATGTTCTGGACACTCAGGGTGAAGAGAGGAGCTGAGTTGTCAACTGATCACCACCTGGTGTTGAGTTGAATCAGGTGGCAGGGGAGGATACAGAACAGGCCTGACACACCTAAACATATATTGATGGTGCACTGGCAACTCCTGGCAGGCGCCCCGGCACATGAGAGCTACAACTCATGCCTCCTGTAGAACTTCAACAGCATTCTGAGGGTGGTGGTAATCCCCAAATGGTAAAACGGTGCTGTACTCACACAGTGTATAGTGCAGGTGGGGTGCTGCTGAATTCAACTGAAGATGTAGTTGGGCAGTGGAAAAAATGCTTTGAGGAACTCCTTAATCCCACTGACACACCTTCTCTAGAGGAAGGAGAGTCTGGGGACAAGACGAACGACTTGCCCATCACTAGGGGTGAGGTCACTGTGGTAGTTTGAAGAACTCCTTGGTGGCAGGGCCCCTGGGGTGGATGTGATTTGCCCTGCGTTCCTGAGACTTTGGATGCTGTAGGGCTGTCCTGGTTGACACGCCTTTGCAAAGCCATGTGGAGATCTGGGGCAATGCCTCTGGATTGATAGGCTGAGGTGGTGGTTCCTATCTTTAAGAAGGGGGACTGGTGTGTGTGCTCCAACTATTGGGGGCTCACACTCCTCAGCCTCCCTGTGAAGGTCTATGCCAGGGTGCTGGAAAGGACAGTTTGTTGTCGAACTTCAGATTCAAGAGGAACAATGCCGTTTTCATCCTGCTCGTGGAACACTGGACCAGCTTGATCTACATCCCTACGCTAACCTATGGTCACAAGCTTTAGGTAGTGACTGAAAGAACAAGATTACAGATACAAGTGGTGGAAATGAGCTTTCTCCAAAGAGTGGCTGGCCGCTCCTTTAGGGGTAGGGCGTGGAGTTCAGTAATTCTAGAGGAGCTCAGAGCTGCTGCTCCCCTGGATAAGCTGGAGAAGGGGGCTGGGGAGACCTGAGGGGACCTGGCCAAAGATTAGCAGAAGAAAATGGATGGATGGTTTTCCACCAAGATCCTGGTAGATGATGAAAACAAGACATGGAGTAAATGCCTTTATCAAGCCAAAGATATGTCCTCTCTGTCACTCTAACTACTGCAGCCCTATGACTCACATTAACAGAATAAGACATATAATTAGAACATTTTCTTCTTTTGATTATATAAATACGTTTTTATTTGGCCTTGGCAATAAACAAGGTTATGTCAAAATTATTATCTCTTCCTGATTCTTTATGTCATGATCCACAATCCAAAGTAATTTATCGTTTACCCGTATCAAATAGTCACAAGGTTTTAAACTAATGTTTTAATCAAAAGTCAAAGAAGTCTTTATTATCACCAGGGGAGAAAAACACTAAACAGGTAAGCAAATTTAAGCTGTTCTATAAAAACACACAACTGTACACACAAAGTGAATACTTCAGATGAGTGTCACACCGAAACACCGTGATGAGGAAACTGCGCTGAACACCATCTCCTATACAGACAAACACAAGCAGTGAGCCATGATGTATCTAAGAACCTTGTTTACTTGAGCTTATACGGAAGCTCTGCAGCACAGTTTGCTGTTGAGTAAATATCAGAAAGTTTTGAATTTGTTTTCTTAAAAGCTTTCATGAGAAGACACTATGGATCCTTGGGTCAAGTTGGAATTCCACAAAACATTCATTCACCACAGTGTGCTATAGGATTTTTTTTTTTTTGCTTGAAAATATGCGTTCTTTAATCTGTAGCTGAAAAATCATGTTAGGCGAGGCCTGAAGACCGAGCTTTGTCAGTACAAGGTTATTGTTATTATGTCAGTGGAGCAGAGGGCATGACTTATATGTTCAAGCTTATGAGCCTCGATGATCACAGTGTGGATCACTGATGTGCACAGCTAACTACGTTCCAGTAGCTTTGTTAGCTTCCTCCTTTTATCCCAGAGTAATGTTTTCTAAAAAAAAAAACCAAAAACAGCAAAGGGACAGTCATACATTTACTTTGAGAGGTTTGTTAATGAAAGACACCATAAAGAAGCTTTCTGTCACTTTAATGTTAGCGCTTCACTCTGAGCTTGCTGTTATACATAAAGAGGTTTATATTGTGCTTTAGTGCAAAGTGCTTTGCATACTATGTGTACAACATAGGCTTTCTCATTTGTTGAGTGATTTAAGTTTATCTGTCATTCAAGTGTTTTTTTCATCAAAGTGTTTTTTTTCCAGAATCAGGCTGTAAAAATCTAATTAATTTAGTTTATTAAAAAGAAAAGCTTTAAGCTAAAGGTTGACTCCGAATTCATTGGAGGAGTTGTTGGAGAATCTATAGAAAAGTTCAAACCAGGCTTCAGTTTGTTTGGTGCTTTTAGCAGTTTAAAAAATTGTTTCACAGAAACGTAAATGCCAACAGAAATACACAGCATATAGTCATGTGAAAAAGAAAGTACACAATCTTTCAGTTCTAAGTTTATTTGTATTCAGGAAAGAATAATATATAGTCATTACCAGGTCTTAAAATTAAGTAACCAAAACCTGAAATGAACAACAGCACATAACATATTATAGTGTCATTATTTTAGTAACAAAAATAAAGAAACTTTGACTGAGCCATTACAGCACATTGATTGTTTTCTTTTTTTCAGCCATTCTTGGAATTGCTTGCTTGGAATTATTGGCCTGTTGCATGACCCAGTTTAGGGATAGATTTTAGCTTTCGTACAACTGGCCTCACATTTGACTCTAGAATACTTTGGTATACAGAGGAGTTCACTGTTCACTCACTCACTGCGAGGCAATCAGATCCTGTAGCTCCAAAACAAGCCCAGATCATCACCTCTCCACCAACATGCTTGGCAGATGGTATGAGGTGATTGTGCTGATATGCTGTGCTTGGTTTGCTCCAAATACGGTGCGGTTCATTGTGCTTTAACATCTCCACTTCGGTCTCCTCTGTCCAAAGAACATTGTTCCAGATGCCTTGAGGTTCATTCAGACGAGGTTTTATAAACCTTAGCTGTGCTCCCTTGTTCTTTTTAGAGAAAAGATGTTTTCTCCTGGCAACCTGTCCAAATAAGTCAGTGTTTTTCTAATTGTCCTGTCATGAATTGTCCTGTTCTCTGAGCATTACACAGTCTGACCTTGGGGTGAATTTGCTGGGATGTCCACTCATTGTGTTAATGCACACCTGAATTCTCCAGACCAGCAAACTGCCAAAATGTCTGCTTTTATAGAGGTGCTCAAACATGCTGATGACCAGTTAATCAACTGCATTTGACTAGCAGCACCTGGCTGCTACTTATGCTCTTAATTCCAATGGAAGCAGTAAGGGTGTACTTAGTTTTTTTTTAATGTCCTGTTGTTCATCTGAGGTTATTCTTGCCTCAAATTAAGACCTAATTATTTTTTTATCTCCTGATATGGCAAACTTTAGAATTAAAGAGGGTGTACTTTCTTTTTTACACGATTGTATGAGATGTGATATAGCCTTGTCTTCTCATATATGTCACAATTTTAAAAATAAGTCTCATGCTGCTTTTATTGCTGCTCTAAAGCTACCTTAATGTCTCAGAATATGGGCTAGTTTGTGTGTTGGTATTGGTACTGTTCTGACAGCATGTTCTTCATTATCTGCTGGACCAATCTGACCTGCATGGTTTTGGCTATTTGCCACAAAGGACTACAAAGTTACTTTGGCTTATGAGGATTAACGAAGGAATACAATCTACTAGATTCAGTCTATGCAAACGTAAAGAATGAAGAACTAAAGCTAAGTAGGGGAGGAGACAAAAAACATAGGAGATAATTGGTAAAGTGCTTTAGCTTGATCAGGGACTGTACTGTTGTTTTTTTGTTTTTTTTGTGGGTTCATATTGTTCTCTCGAGTGTTAAAAAACACTTCGGTACCAGTCATTTTAAAGGGCTGTACTTTCTAACTAACCACAACTTTGTTTTTATCCAAAGAAAGTCATGACAAGCTTACTTACCACTTCATAGCTGAGAAATGTCAAGATGACAATATACAGAGAAAATGTCATA
This sequence comes from Andinoacara biseriatus, assembly GCA_015108635.1. Classification (NCBI taxonomy): domain Eukaryota; kingdom Metazoa; phylum Chordata; class Actinopteri; order Cichliformes; family Cichlidae; genus Andinoacara; species Andinoacara biseriatus. The sequence continues at coordinate 24,848 of VUQJ01003636.1, forward strand.
GTTTCTGAATGTCATCCTCTCTTTTCTACGTTCCCCTGTATTTTTCACCTTTTCTCCTGGGCTTCGGTGTGTCTTGAGTTTGCCTTTGTCACTGGGTGCGTTTCATTACGCTATCTTGTCCTACTTCACTCTGGTCCTCATCGTATGACTGCTATCTAATCATTTATTCCCAATTGTATTTTCATAACAATTTGTAATAATCCTCTTCTATTCTCCATTAAGACAGACAGATTTCCTTCTATCTTTGCTTCGGCCACTCACCCTCACTCATGTAGTTAAACCCTAATTTCAAGGACTAGATTTAATGGTCTAAACACAAAACTAACTTGAAAATGTTGTGCACTTATAGCGTGTCTTTTAAATTCTTATTTGATTCATGTTCATCAGTACATCTGTTTGCAAAGCACTTTACAATATTATACACACACAGCTGCATTAAGAGTAGCAGAGCAGTGGACCAGAGGCACTTTGGAATATTTAGTGGCCAGGGCTCAAATAACCAACCCTGCAATTAGTGGTCAGTTTTTTATTGACTCTAGAGGTTTTAATTCCACACAAGGCCCTGATTATCACACTTTTTTTTGGTACTGTGCCTTACACATAAGTTGTGTTTTCAGTCACTTTAATTTATTAGAATTAATTAATTTGTTAGAACACATACATCAGAAATGGAATGCATTAGATTTTAAATTGTGATAAATGGCAGCACTGTACAAGGGAGATTCTATTCATAACATTTCACGATTTACAGTGAGATGAAATTGGACTACTGAGCTGATGGTCCAGACCCCTATCATTTGGCACATGTTCATCAATGTGTTGATTTACATTAGGTAAATAAATATGTTAATGCTGACACAGCCTTAGTATTTGGAATAATGATGTGACCTAAAGTCCTAAATGTGATAATTAGACTGTTATTACTGGGACGTCTTAAATAACTTTTGAAACTTCTAAAACTTTTGAAATAATATAGTTAAAAGAAGATGTCATAAAATAATATTTAAACAATCTTAATAACCTTACTTCTCTTTTATAATACAGCACTGTGCAAAAGTCTTGACCCACTCCTTATTTCTTCATGTTTGCTAGGAAAATTGGAAAATGGTACAGCCATTTATTGAAACATGTTAATATACATGTAAATACAGTATATAGGGCAAAAACAGAGTTTTCTAATGAGCTTGAAAGTTAGTATTTGGAATGACCGCCTTTACCCTTCAACACAGCCTGAACTCTCTTGTACTTTCTTTAAGGTTTCTAATTTTTTCTTTAAAAACCCTTGTGACCTGCCGGAGCGCCGGCGCTCCTGACTACCAACTGATTTTAAATTCTGACAAAATTGCAACCATATACAATAGAGTAATATGTCTTTTTGCATTAAAAAAAATCAGATGATTTACACTTACATATAATGCATTCAACATGTCCCTTTCCTCGAAGGGGTTAGCAAAAATCAAGTAGAACGAGCTACCAACAAACGTAGTCCATGTGCTTTATTGTGTGCTTTAGCATGTACAGCTATGACATTTCTGTATAGCAGAAAATAGTTTTCAATTTCTTTGTGGATTAGTGCACTCTTTAGCTTCCTTACAGTATGTAGTTACTATGAATTACCTTCATACATATTATTATAAGTAGGTTTCTGAAGGTTCTATTGATGTATAGTGAGTTGAAATATTCCACACAATGGTATTACAGCATGTATAACTGGAATGATATGGTCCGGTGGACTTGTTCTATTATTGAAGGACATTCAAAGCCATTCTTTGGATGTTGGCTGCCTTTTGGTTCATTCTTTGCCAAAAAGATCCTACACTGTTTGAAATGTTGAAGTCTGGGCTCTGGGGAGGCCATATGCATCACTCAGGTCCTGCATCAGATCTTTTTGACTCTTTCTTTTGTTCTCCACTCGTCCAGTTGCCTTATATTTTTTAAGGACACACTGCAGTCCATGCTGACAGATGACATATTTTCAATTCTATTTTATTTATTTAAAATCTAAATC
>VUQJ01003650.1:0-10115 GCA_015108635.1 Andinoacara biseriatus
CAGTGCGTGCAGATGCACTCACACCTGCCTGCTGCCATTCCTGAGCAAGCTCTGCACTGCTGGTAGCCCGATCCCGCAGCTGAAACACTTTTAAGAGACGGTCCTGGCGCTTGCTGGTCTTTCTTGGGCGCCCTGGAGCCTTTTTGGCAACAATGGAACCTCTCTCCTTGAAGTTCTTGATGATGCGATAGATTGTTGACTGAGGTGCAATCTTTCTAGCTGCAATACTCTTCCCTGTTAGGCCATTTTTGTGCAGTGCAATGATGACTGCAGGTGTTTCTTTAGAGATAACCATGGTTCACAGAAGAGCAACAATGATGCCAAGCACCAGCCTCTTTTTAAAGTGTCCAGTGGTGTCATTCTTACTTAATCATGACAGATTGATCTCCAGCCCTGTCCTCATCAACACTCACACCTGTGTTAATGGAGCAATCACTGAAACGATGTTAGCTGGTCCTTTTAAGGCAGGGCTGCAATGAAGTTGAAATGTGTTTTGGGGGATAAAGTTCATTTTCTAGACGAATATTGACTTTGCAATTAATTGCTGTTAAGATGATCACTCTTTAAAACATTCTGGAGTATATGCAAATTGCCATTATAAAAACTGAAGCAGTGGACTTTGTAAATATTAACATTTGCATCATTCTCAAAACTTTTGGCCATGACTGTATATTTGAATACAATATGCAAATATTTGTCTGTTTTTCTTCACTTATTCCTGGCATTGCTCTAAATCTGCCCCTCATCCAGTCACTAGAATTCATCTTTGGCATGAATCATGCTGTTCCTGTTTTCACGTTGCAAGACCAAGATGAGCTGGTGCTCCTCTATGCTGCTGCTCATGTTGGGATTATTTACAATTACACCTCCAAGGCCCGGCACATGCTTAAGGTAAAAAATCATTTCAACTTTTAGAGCATCTGATTAAGTCAGTGCTATAAGTTGCAATAAACAGTCAGGTCTGAGAAATCACATCAGAAGTCTGCCATATTCACCTGGGTGTCTGTTTTGAATGTTTCCAATGTATATCTTTTGATGACAGGTGTGCAGATTTGAAGATTTACTTTTTATATATTTGTGTTAATGTCTTCAGGGCCACTCCAACTTCATTTCAGCTATGTGTGTGAGTGAAGACAGACGCTGGATTGCAACTGCAGATCGGGGGCCAAACTGCATGGTGATCATATGGGACTCCTACTCTGGGTATTTCTTTGTTTTGCACACACCAATGCATTTTCATTGCATTAAGCTTGACCTCAATGGTAACCACCTATATGTTAAATGTTACAGTATTCCCGTGCACACATTATTCGATTGCCACCCTGATGCCGGTGTCATCACAATAGCATTTTCAAGCGACACAAAACATCTGGTAACCCTGGGAACAGAAGAAGTTCAAGTAAGTGTGGCAGATTGGGGCTGTCATGATATAAAAATTTCACCCAGTAATCATGGTGGCAAAAACAAACAAAACAAATACCTGTAACCACAACAATGCACAGATTTAATTTGTATGATGCTGAGAGTAGCTGAAACAAGCATTGACACCCTGATTGTTTTATTTGTTTCTAATAATTTAATGGAGGAAACTTCAAAAAGTGTGTTTTGGATCATTTTTCAAGGCTCATACCACCATGTGAAAAAAAAAGGTTTGCAAGACCCTGTGCGTTCCTGTGGAAAACTAATTGCACCCTATGATTTAGTAGGTTGTCGAATAGCCTTGAGCAGCAATAACCATTTTTTGGATGAGTTTATCAGTCATTGTGAAGGAATTGTGACCCACTCTTCTTTTCATAGTGGCTTCAGTTTATTGAGGTTTGCAGGCATTTGTTTGTTCACTCTGGGTTCTTATGGGTTAAGACACGGGTGTCAGTTTCCCATGTTCTGGAAAATTTCTTGAATAAATTTTTAATTAATGGGTGCGAACTTTTATAGGCTCAAGTCCTGCCACAGCATCTCAATCAGGTTGAGGTCTGGACTTTGACTGCGCCACTGCAGCAGCACCTTGATTTTTCAGCTATTCTGTTGGAGATTTGTTGCTGTGCTTGGGATCGTTGTTCTGTTGCATGACCCAGTTTGGGCCATGCTTTAGCTGTCAGACAGATGGCCTCACATTTGACTCTAGAATACTTTGGTATACAGAGGTATTCATGGTTGACTCAATGACTGCAAGGTGTCCAGGTCCTGTGGCTGCAAAACAAGCCAAAATCTCCTCCACCATACTTGACAGGTGGTATGAAGTGTTTGTGATGATGATAAGTTGCATTTGGTTTTTGCCAGACGTGGCCAAATATCTCCACTTTGGTCTCACCTGCCCAAGGGCATTGTTGCAGAAGCCTTGTGGTTTGCTCAAATGCAACTTTGCAAACCTTAGCTGTGCTGCTGTGCTCTTTTTAGAGAAAAGACGCTTTCTCCTTTCTCCATTCAAGCCCTACTTGTTCAGTGTTTTTTTAATTTATAAATATAGCATTTATCATGCTAACTGAGAACTATGGTGTCTGAGGTGGAGCTCTGAGCTTTTTTGCAGTTTCTCTGAGCATGGTCTTGGGCTGAATTTGTTGGGACACACCTGAATATTTCTGACCAACAAACTGCTTTTATAGAGGTGCTCACAATATCTAATGCTCAATTAATCAAGTGCATTTGATAAGTACACAAGTGTATAGCAAAGATTATTAGTAGATTTACATTGTATATTATAAAGCTATAGATGGCCAGGTGCTGCATTTGATTAGCAGTGCCTGGCTGCTAAAGCAGTAAGGGTGTATTTAGTTTTTCACAGGACTGTAGTTACAGCATATGAAAGTCTCCTTTTTGCATACTTTTTAATACCAGGTTCATATTTTAGCTCTGATTCCTTCTGGGACAAATTAATTAAAATCAAAATAAAAGTGTAAGTCGGTTATTTAACCAGAACTGTGCAAAAGTATACAAAAATACATTTACACAGTTATTTATGACAGTATCATATTTCATTTTAAATATCACAGTCGGAGTGACTCATAATTTTGGTTCCACATAAAATAAAAACAGCACTGCGGCAGAGTAGTGACCTGTCCAGGGTGTACCCTGCCCTCTGACAGCTGTTATATTCCCCATCTCTTAGATTATATTGCACAGCAATATACATAAACAGACATATTGCACTGACATAATATATTCATTTGAACTAGTCCAGAACAAGATTTTTGCATATTTTTAACCAATTTCTGTCTTCATCTTTACTCTTTCTACATGTGGTCTTACAAGATCAAGCTCCCAAAACAGCTTAGGTCATTTTTACATTTTAATTTTGAATGTGACTGTACAATCGCTGCCTGTGTTGCTAAAGTAAACTTTCTATTAATTCAAACTCTGCTTAAACTATCTGATGATCTTTTCAGCGTGTGTGCATTTGGGACTGGACCAATGAATCAGTAAAGCCTCTGTGGTTTACTGAAATCAATCCTAAATATGGTTTTCAAGTAAGTATATATTTTTTTATTATGTGAATGGCACATAACTAAGGAGACAGCACTGAAGTGATCAGATGTTGAAATTTTGAACTGTTTTTTAGGATTACATCATGTTTAGGCCGGAGGAAAGCTCGCAGCTGCTCAGCAGCAGTGAAAGTCATGTGTTATTCTACAGCAGCGTAAGTTTAGCTGCTCAGTTAAAAAAAAAGAAAAAAAAGGCGTAGTACGGCTGTTGTCCGTTGATTGTAATGGTGATACACTGATCATTTTTCAGGCCTGTGGATACCTGCAGTACACTAACCTGAAGTTCAAGAAGGTGAAAATGATCTACAATTTTTTTTTATAAGTTGTTATTAAACTGTGAGAGAGTTTTCTGCTTCACTGTGACACTGAGTATAATTCATGTTCTGGTGTGTTTGATTTTTACAGTTCAGAAAGGAACCCAGAGGTGCTACTAAATTTACTTCTGACTACTCTGAAAATTTCAGAATAGCTAATATGCCTCTCAGTCGGTCTGTGTTTCACTGGAAAGAGCCTGAGATCTTAATAGCCTCCGGAGGCGGTGTTGTGGTGTGGTATGTGAAGAAAGATTTGCTTAATAACATGAACCTAGCCAAACGCACAGCCAGAAAAATCAACCTCCAGCAAAAGCAAATCACCATTCTGGCCATCACTGATGGGTAGGCACAACCAGAAATATCGTCTTTTGTTGTATGGTAATTGTCACCTGTATATCTACTGGTTCCTAATCTATCGTTGTTTGTGTGTCATCACAGGTGCCTTGTAACTTGCAATACTCAAGGCCACATCTGCTTGTACAATGGCGATTTCTGTCTCCTTGGTTGGTACACTGAACTAAATCTGGATGTCATTCTTTCCATTTCATTTTCCAAAGAATGGAAGAAGAGAGAGCAGGAGTACAGAGTGGAATCCAAACCCTTAATTACCAGGTATAAAAATGAACTCTACCACAGCATTCACCCCAATAGCGCACTGCACCAGTAAATCAAGAAGCCAATCTTTATTACCCAGCATAATCTATAAGTATGTCGCAAAGATAGATTTAGTTCTGTCAGCACACAGCAAAGTTTAAAAGAAATTAGTCAAATTTAAAGACTATCAATGAGTGTGCCTTCAATATAGACAGCTTCTATTTTAGCTTCTTTTTCTTAAAATAAACTGATGGTGAATGGGAAAACCAAAAAGTTCACTTTTATTTTTGGATAGTTTAAAAGAAAATAATTAGAAAATACTAGTGAGCATCCTTTTCGGCCAGCTTGCGTCACAGAGGAATGCTGGCCACTCGGATTGGCCCACACAGGTTTTTAGTGGAAAATACAGATTGTGCCTTTTTAGCCAAGCTGACCTGACTGTCTCTGCAGGAACTTTGTTGTGACCACTGCCAGTCACAGAGTTATACATGTGAACGCAGAGAGACTCATCGTTCAAACTGTGCTGCATGAGGATTACAAGCCTGTAAATGTGGTGGCATGCCACCCCAGTCAGCCAACTGTGGTCTTCGCCAATCAAGGGGGCATTTTAAAAATGTGGGACTATAACACCAAAGTGATCACAGGCAGAAAGGTCTTTAAAACTCAGAAGCAGATTGAGTGTGTCACTTTTGACCCTACAGGTAAGCCAAACAGCCTTTACTATGTTTATGTTCCACATCTTTGGTGTCTGCCAGCTGCTGTTTGATTTTGTTTGTCACATTTTGTTTCTAAACAGGAGTATATCTGGCAGTGGGTTTTGGTAGTGGAGCTCTTCACATACTGAATGCATATACTTTAAAAAGTGATCCAGAGGATGGTTTACATTACACGAAAGACAGCATCCATCTCATCACCTTCTCCTCAGACTCAACTTATCTCGCCACTGCAGTGAGCAAAATTTCTGGACTGGAATTTGTCATATTTTGTTGAATTTTTCTTAAAGCTGTCATTGTTACAGAAAAATGTTTTCTGACTACGAGTGTGAGAGGATTTATACTTCATGTGTCTGTCAGGATACTGGAAAAGCAGTGTCAGTGTTTCACTTGAACACTAAAGAAGACTCGTTACCTCAGTGGACGTATCTGGGCAGAGTCCGCTCTCACTACAAGCCCATCAAAGATCTTCTTTTCGGGGTTCACCTGGATAGTGCCCAACCCAGACTGCTCTCTCTGGGAATGGACTGCCAACTGGTTAGTCCACTTGGCCAAAGTTGATTTGTGTTGCTGCTTTAATGAGAACATGATGTTACACACATTTCACTGTGCATGTGTCGAACTGAATAACAGGTGGAGTACGACCTGGAGAACAGTGAGGTGGACAAGCTCCTCATCTTAAGCTCAGAGCGCATTGAACAAAGCGGCGTGCCAACGTGCATGACTTGGTATCCTCCCCTCACGACAGAGCAGTTTCTCCTCATCGTCTCAGATCAATTTAAGATGAAGCTTTTCAATAGCGCAACAATGATGTGCAGGTCTGTAAAATACTGTGGCAAGATCAGATTTTCTGTCACAGCATATTACTAGAAACATAATCACGCATCTGTGTTACATGTTTTGCAAAAACAGAAAGACCCTTCAAGGCCCGACATATGGCTCTCCAATTAAAAAAATAGTAGTTCTACCCAAGTCTGATAAAGCTGACACAAACTCGTATTACCTGGCATTCATCACAGAGGAAAAGGTCAGTGCTGGACCTTGTTTGTAATGTTTTACTGACAAATCTTTGACCTTCATTAAGACTAACTAGTTGTGTCTTCTTTTCAATCCCTGCAGCACACTGAGTTTTGTCTCTTTCTTTTCACTTATCAGCTTGTTGTCACATTGATAATGATATTACCATTTTATGTCCTGTAGTTGGGTCTCCAGATTCTGCCCCTGGATGGGAACCCCTACAAGTCAAATGCTTTGATCTCCCATTCAGCAGGAGTGTCTGCGTTTGCCTGCTCCTGTGATGGCAGATTGGTGTTTACGGCAGGAGGATCAGACTGCGCAGTCCTCTCATGGGAAATAAACGTGAAGTAAGAGTTCAGCATAGCAATATGGTAATTAGTAGAAATGAAGGAGCAGTATAGTGATGTTTCCTGTCCTGATCTGTCCTCTTTCTTGTGGTGAATGTAGTGTGCTGGAGGCAGCAGCTGCTTTGGGCGGAAAGGACATGGAACCATTTTACAGTCTCTTAGAGGGAGAACGGGACGGCAGGTTCTACAGAGTGAGTTAAAAGTTTTAAAAGTTTTCCTTCTTCAACTGGGCTTTAAGTGGACAAATAAAGATTGGTCGGCCGCTGATCTGCAGTCGGGCCCCAGATCAGCATCGCTCCAATGAGGCTACCTGGTCCTTGGGTGTGACCCGTTGGCCTGAGCAGCCCCCTGAACTTTTGGACTGTTTTTGGTCTTGTCCTGCCTTGGCAGCAGTTTTTGTTGAACAGTTTCTCCCTGCCTTTTGCTGTTGTTTTTTGGTTTGCCTCATTTTGACTTTGCAGCCTTCCAGACTTTTTTTATTTTTGTTTTGACCCTTGTCTTTGGCCCTCTTGGACTGTTTCCTCGTGTCCCATGTTCTGTTTTAGTTTTTGTATTCTGGACTGGTTTTTTTGCTGTGTCACAGCCTTTGAGTCCTGCATTTTGGGGTCTGCCTCCATTTGCTGCACAGAACACCATGACAGTTTTTAAATAGACTTTCAATCCTCACCCTGGTATAGTTTTAACAGTTTTAACAGTTGTCATCATGACATTTTAATCAGTATTTGGAGCTCTTCTGTCTTTAGGAAATGGAAGACTTTTTCTACTACTGCCAAATCCATCATCAAGACATGGACTTGATGGAAGAACGACAAGTGTCCTCCAAAATCACCTTGTCAGAGGTTCCCTTTCTAATGAGAGCTTTGGGCTACTACCCTACTGAACAAGAGGTATATTCAGTAAAACCAAAAGCAGCATTAAACTTCGGAACTGTAATAAAAGTTAACTATGTTTTGTTCACCAGGTAGAAGACATGCTAAATGAGGTCAAGTTCAGCAAGTATGCTGAAACAGGAAACTATGTAACTGACATTGACATTGAGGAGTTTATCAAGCTGTATGTCAACCACCGGCCAGCCTTCAGCATCTCTAGCAGTGATGTGGTTAAAGCTTTTCACGTCCTTGGGAGCATTGACAGTACAGGACAGCCTGTGCTGCAGAGACAAGAGCTGCTTGAACTTCTACAGGTTCGAGGTAATGAAAGAAAGTTTAGTCTGCTTGTTACTGGTGTTAGGTTAAAAATTTTGAGCCTCTGTTCTATGTTTTTTTGTCAGTTTTTACTGGCACATGTAATTTTGAAATTATTCGCAGGAGAACACATGACAGAGGAAGAGGTGGCGGAGTGTTTTGCTGCACTTTTAAACCTCAATGATGAGGAGGAAGAAGAAGAAGAAGAAGAAGGGGGACTTTCTGAACCTAAAAGTATGTAATATAAAAATGCATACTCACATCCAATTACCAAACATAAATAAATAAATCACATAAATGCTTACAAGAAAGCCGTTTTTTTGTGTGCACACACTCAGGTGGAGATTCAGAACATACACTGGACTGTGCGATCCCATGTGAGATATCTGTGGAGACATTTACAGGTCACATCCTAGGCTTCCCGTCCTCAGCATAGCAGAGAGGAGCAGCAGGTTTTCCCCTTCCAGAGTGACAAAGCAAAAACACATCTGCCCGAGAAGCTGTGTTTATGATGAGGTTTTAACTCTGCTGGTCTGTTTAAAGCTTATAACATGTCCTTAACAGAAGATAGAGTCTGAATTTATTGTTTTGCTTAAAAAAATGCAACTTGTATCCACATGATTGCTGGATGTGTTTTATGATAAACAAATACATTAAAAAGATAATTAAGCAGCAAATACATTTTTCTCTTGCTAATTGAGTGTTTCTGTTGACATTAATTTCTGCTGAACACAGAAATCTTATTCAAATAAAGGAAAATTTAAAGGAAGTTTTCTTCCTTCAGTTGCTCCCTTTATGGAATAGCACAACAGATCATCTGCAATCATACCATCCACTCCCAGAATCCTCCTCTGTCACACCAACCCTCTGCATCCCTCTGTAATTTCCCTGACGGAACCCTCCCAAAGGGATTAATAAAGTTTAATCTAATCTAATCTGCATGTCCTCCTTCAATACATGTTCCTCTTTTCCTCCTGCCTGGCAGATCCTTTGTCCAGTATATCCACTATCCTTCCTTGGAACATGTACAAACCATTGTAACTTTGTCTCTCTAAGTTTGTCTTCAAAATGCTCAACCTGAGCTGTCCCTCTGATGTACTCATCTCTAATCATGCTCTTACTGGTGAAAATCTTATCATCTTCAACTCTGCTGCCTCCAGCTCAGCTTACTTTCTGTTTGCCAGTGACATGTTCTCTAAACCACAGATCACATCAGGTCTTGTAAACCTTCTGTTACCCTTCTGTCACAAATCACCAGGCACTTGTCTCCACCCACTCCACCCTGATTGCACTCTTCACCTCTTTTGGGTACCTCTTCACTACCTTTGCTCCTTGCATCTTCACTAGTACACCTGTCTTCCTCTTTTTCACACACGTGTTCTGTAATGCTTCTACTGACTTTCAATCTTCTTTCCAATGTTTACCTCCACCTCTCCAGGCTAACTTCCACTTTGTATTTGCCATTTATGGCCTCTTCCAGTGTTTTTTCTTACACCTCATTTTGTCACGATTTAGAAGCATAATTATATTTTTATATTTGAAGTTGATATACATTTAACACATCTTGAGTGTGACATTTTGTCGTTACTCGCTGCAGAAACGTGTCTCTGGCTGCAGGTTATTTTGGGTGGCCTAGTGGGCGGGGTTCTGAAGTGGACCAATCAGAGGCGCTTTGCAGCAGGAACTTCCTGCTCTGGGCAGGGGGGCTGTGAGCAGTTTCGTGTCAGCTGGTCTTTGAGAGTCGTAGCTACGCCAACTCAAGACAATAAGTTAAGTTGGGACTTTAATGACCCACGGTGAGCTTTAAGATGAGCGAACCGAGGGCCTCGACTCCATGGCGCGAATCTGGTAAAGTTTAACAGTCGGCGTGTTTTCAAGAGAGACTCATGAAAGCGAGAGTTTTATTGTTCTAGCTCGCTGGCTAACTTTAGCCATTTGTCTGGATACCGACATGGCTGTGAGAGAGGCGTCCCTGCGGCAGAAATACCGTTGCCCTCCCGCGAGTGTAAAGCAGGAGCAGGATGACGACTCGGACACGGAGGAGACTCATTTGGGGCTGAGGAAGGCAGAGGGACTGGAGTCTCAGATCATCCACAGCGGGCACTTCATGGTGTCCTCGCCCCACACCGAGCACCCGCCGAAGAAGGGCTACGACTTCGACACTGTCAACAAACAAACGTGTCAGACCTATCATTTTGGAAAGGAGAGCATGTCGCAGTTCTCTATAGACGCCTCACTGACGAAGCTCTTTGAATGCATGACTCTGGCATATAGGTGAGTTATGGCGCACTATGTAAACACATGGGTGCATTCGTTTTCACTTTAGCTCCTCCTCACCCACTCCACGCTGAACTCTCCTCCATCAGCACGGTCAGGCATGGGACGACTGCCTGTGGTCACGAGACTCCCTTTAACTTCCTGCTTGATAATCACAGTTTATACTGAGTGTAATCATAGACCTATATAA
>VUQJ01003656.1:57860-69428 GCA_015108635.1 Andinoacara biseriatus
GTTTAAGGTTGTGTGGTGGGGGGGGGGGGGGGGGGGGGGGGGGTCACCGATTTTTGATTATTTTGGTTTTAAACTGGACAAAAGCAGCCGACCTCAGAGCCTCAGTCTTTGGTTTGGTTACTGATTGGACAGCAGTCACAAATATTACCTGTCATTCAGTCACTGCTCTGTTCTCAACTGTCAGTTCTTGACAGCCCAGCTGTGTTTCACAGCTTTAAATCAGTAAATCAGCTCTGCAGCATTCGTTCACATGAATTTCCTTTGTCACTTCACAGATCGCCTGGGGGGCGTGTGCGCTCGTGCTAACGGGTAACGTAGTGATCTTTGGGACCATCCTGGGCTTCTTCCTGGTCTTTGGATCCAACGACGACTTCAGTTGGCAGCAGTGGTAAAACAGCAGAGGGAGGGGGACCTTAGTCTGAACTGTTTTTATTAGCGTTACTATTATTATTGTTATGGTATTACCATTTGGTTCCTGTTGTTGTTATTTATAATGATGACCGCCCATCCATAGACTCACATCAAACCAGTGCAATACTGTTTTTATTTTCTTTGTTTTTTTACCGCTTGCATCATTTTGAACTGACAGCAGTGGGATGGAAAATGCTGACTTTGAGTTTTTTCCCCCATTTTTAAGTTTTGCTCTCTGACTCCTGTGCTGTGAGTTTATCCATTGTTGGTTTTTTTTGTGTGCGCGTTCAATTTTATTTGAAAGGAGAACAAGCTGGTGAACAGCTGTTCCAGCGTTTTATCTGTGAACATGTGTTAAAGATTTCAAAGTCGATGTCACGGACCAAAAGGACACAGTCACGATGTTTGGCTTATTTCTGCAATTAACTGAGACGCTTCAAAACACTGGAAGGAGCTTCTTCTCTGTGAACTTAGTGCAAATCAGCTGGAAACTGGCAGAAAATCTGCACAACATGAGCTCAAATTTCACCACACGCGTCTCCATTTTCGTGTAGGTCTCACTGGATTTAAAGCAAACAATCCAGCAGAATTAATGCAGGTTTATGTCAGTTCTCAGCCAGTATAATGTGAAGAACACTAAGCTCGAGTGGGCTGGTACTGGGCTGTTACTGCCACTAACAATACCCATCGTTTAAACCCTGTTATCTGTGTAAATGTGATTTAAATCTTTCTCATTACATAAACTGAGGAGGTGGTGTTCAGAAGCAGCGTGCAAGGATTCACAAGGATTTTAAACTCTCTCGCTATCGCACCACAGATCAAATTAAGCTGATTTAGTAGTTTCCCAGGTGCCATCGGGATGCAGGCTGCTTATTTGCCAGGTTATTCTGCATTTGATCAGCTCCTAATTCACCGTTACTGTGAGTTAGCATCTTCCTGTCGGGTCAGGAAAGTATGAAAAGCCCAAAGCAGCTGCCAGCTAGCATTGGATTAGCTCAAGGACAACATGAAACTGGGCCAAGCTACCCTAAGAGCCGGGCTACTTATAACCAAGGCCCAGTCAGTCACTTAACAGCTTTTAAGCTTCTGAATGTGACTCCTTCAGAGCAGAAGGATTCGGTGACTTTGCATTCCGGCACATGAATTTCCTCACACCAGAATTTCCTGGAATAAAAAAGTAAGAACAAAAAAGAAAAAGGTGCCGTGTGTGTTGGACTGTGTAAAGAGAGTCTGCTGGTGTATGTGATCTGCTGCAGCTGCTGCAGTCCGTCAGGAGCAGCGCCTCAGACTGCGGTTCTCCTTAAACTGCATTAATGGTGGTTAAACGAGGAATTAAGCACCTGCTGCTCTGCAGAGCGCGGCTGTGTCAGACCGAGCATCGAGTTTCAGGTTTTTCAGGGGGTTTTTTTTGTTGATTTGTTTTGAATTTCTCCTGTAATTTTCCAATCATTACAATAATCAAAGTTTTATCTCTTGAGACCAGTTCTTTCCTTCAGAATTCCAGTGGAAGTCCTTAGTTTGTCCCAAGGACTGGAAGCAGGAGGAAACAGCCTTCCAACATGTACAGAGTTCATCATATTTTATTTTATTTGTTTTAATCTTTACACAAACTGAACTTTAATGCTGACGGTTTGTGATTTTAGAGTTAGCTTTAGAGCGCTAACAGCTGTGAAATATTGGCAAGTTTTTATTTTAGTTCCAATTAATAAAGTTTCGATTTGAGCTGTGAAGCCCTTTGTTCTAGTGTTTAATCGTCTCTGTACCCGAGCTTCGGACTATTACTTCAGATTGAATTTGTGTAATTGGCCCTTTAATCCCGATAAACGGCTGTTACAGTATTTCCTGCATCAGTCAAAGAGCCTCCAATGAAAGCATTAGAAACCATGTGACTGGGTTTCATGATCACAAATTAAAATCAGCCCTGCTCACATTTCCAGCCTGAGGAAAGATACTGATTGTATAAAAAGCGCCACAGCGATGGCAGCTTTTCCCTTTCCGTTTAAAACGTCTTTTTAAAAACGTACTACTGACACGATCTGTGCGCTTCACGAGGTGACCGCGTGATCGATCCCTCTGCTGTAAGCCCGTGAGCCCGTCTGTGGTTGGGACCGGCAGGGCAGCTGTGCGTGGTGTTCCTGAGGCGCAGGCGTCTGCGTGACGCCGTGTTTTCAGCTAAACGTGTCAAATGTTGTCAGATTTTCTGTTTTGTAGTCTGCCGTTAACCCTGCCCTGTCAGTGAGGTGTGTAGCTGTGGGACGAGTCCCTGTTCACTCTTTTGTTTCTCTCACACATCTTTGAAGGATATTGTATTTATTTATTTTGTGGACACTTTGTGTCGATGTACCATTTTCTATCTGCAGCTGTTATGTTGAAGATGAGGAAGTCAGCATGGTGGTTTCTTTTTTTTTCTTTTTTTTAAATAAATGCCATTTTCAAAAGTCTCCTTCTCTTGAATGCCTACAGATGCATGTTTCACTCTGCTTAACCAGGCTGCATGAGACGGGCCGCTGACTCGTCTTCACAGGAAATAAGTGATAACTGAGGGAGTTTGTGGCGTTGTTGGGAGATGCTCACGAGTATGAGAAGAAAAACGTGTTGAGACTTATTATTGCGTCTCTGCAGGTCTCACATGTTTAAACTTATCATTATTATTTCTAAAGATGGCTTCACCTGCACAAAAATCAGCATTATGGCCCCTGATGTCTTACAGTGACCAACTGCACAAAGCTCCAAACTATCCAGTTTCCTCTTATGTGGAAAAAAAGCCTCCAGACTTCTCAGAAGTTAGAGCAATATTTGTCATTTTAGTAAACTAAAGCTGACAGTTAATTTTCTAGTTTACAGTCAAATGTTTTAATAGTGGCAACAATTGTTTCACTTTGCCTGTTGCAGTTTCTATTTAGATTATTTTTTTAAAATGTTTCTATGATGTAGTGAAGAACGACCATAAAGACTTGCACTGGCAGATGAATCAAACGTATGCACGCAGTCAGTATTTAAGGCGCTGTTCTCTGTGGCGTGCTGCAGATCAGCTCCACACTCATCAGTTTGTGGCCTTCTGCTTCTCGTCCACCTGCTTTTTAAGGCTCGACCACAGATTTTGGCTCCCTGGAGATCCAACGTGTGGATTTGTTGATCTCTGAGTCTCTTTGTTATCACTTTTGATGTCACGCTAGAAAAGATTGTCACCAGATTGCTGCGGGATAGAAAAATTTGGTCTTTGAGGAGGTTGTAGAAATAAATATACTAATTCATTAAAGGTGTCATTGATTTACAAACGTTTAGTTATTTCATTAATTAGTTTGTCGCTCCTGTGCGGTGGAAAACTGCACACAAAGTTATTAACAAGCTGTTTAGCTTCATATTCAAAAGTCCATCAGCACAAACATGAAGCTTTTTGGAGGTACTCAGTGAAGCTCCTGCAGGCGGTGTGTCGCCCTCTGGTGGCGGAAGGATTGGACAGCAGGTTCATCACAGCTGAGTCGCCTCTCACCGGATCCACGCGTTTGAGCGCTATAAATAAACTCAGAGAAGAGATTCAGGGAAAAGAGCTGCAGCGTCACACATCTCAGAGGAAATATGTCCCAACAAAGGTCAACAGTTCCTTGAGATGACGTTAGAATAAATGGAAAAGCTCTGAATGACTTACAGAGAAGCCTTTCCGTGTTATTAAGGCGGTAAACCTGAAAGGTGACCTGAACGTGCGCGCCTCCACCGAGGCCGCACGCGTCTTTGGATTTTTTACTTTCTAGGAACAAAATACTGAAAATATCTCCTCAGAAACCCCCACAGTGACTCTCAGACCTGAACTGCTCAGTATATTAACATCTGATAAAATCCAGGATGTTAATACACATTCATGGAATTTTCCTCCATCAAATCTCTTATGCAATTATATATTACAAAGAACTAACCCGAGGCTGCTGCCATAAAGACTTCTGCCTGCTAGATACAACATGCCTGATTCCTTCAGCTCTGTCTCTGCCTCAGGGGAGAACTTCACAGCAACATTTGCATATAACACTAACTCAACCTTTTAATTCGTGCATGGCACAAGTCATAGTTTCCCCTGTTTATTCGAGCACCGGCCACAGAATCCACAGAATCAGCGCGGCAGCAGTGCGCCTCGCTTCCGTGTTGTGACAACAGCAGCTTGCATTAATGCTTAAACCTGCCCCCGTGTAGGTGTGCTCCAGGTATGAGTGCACACCCTGTCAGACCGCGTGGGACCCGCCCGCCGTGCCCCGAGGATCGCGGGAGATGGTTTTAGGTCTTTCAGGGAGCAGGTGAGACATAGATGAACATGAGGAGGTTTTTCCGAGCACACCGGGACGAGGACTACAGTCAGATCCAGTACCTGACGGCCAAGTGCACCCGCCTGGCTCATGACAAAGGTAGGTCAAAGGTCAACTGATGTGTTAGAAAGCAGAAGTTCCCTTCATGAAGGTTGTGATGTTGACTCAGCTGAGGTGTTTCTATTATTTAGTCTGCGGTCAGAATCGAGCAGCTCAGTTCAGCATCACATCACGATCGTAGAGCCGAATCAAAACGGCTTAAAGAAAATGTAATATTTAAATTCAACGTGCTGCTACTTACTTATGCATCAGTGTTTAAGCTGCGTCTTAATGCAGCTTTGTCTGGCAACTAATTATTGCTGCAACAAAGTTGCACTTTGACAGAATTAATATTAATAAATCTGAAAAATGAAGTATAATAATTTGAAAAAAGTTATGAAAGAATTACTAAATTATTTCTCAGACATGTATGGAAGTCTAAATTCATCAGCTTCAGTTTAGCTTAATTTATAAACCAAGTATACTCAGTAACATTTTAGATTAAATATTAAAATATTCAGCACTCGGTGCACGTCTCTGTGCACGTCTCGGTGCACGTCTCTGTGCACGTCTCTGTGAAGTCTATAGGAACAGCCTGACCTGCTGTTTCATCTGTTTATGTGTAAATATCTCTGCTGTTGCATTGTTGTGAGTACAGTGAGGACCACATGATGAGGACTCAAACACACCTGCATATTTATAAACCAGATTATTCATTAAAAACAGAGCTGCAATAAAAAAAATAGTTGTAGCCTTAAAAACAAATGTATCAATCAGCCACAACAACAAAACCTTGATATTTACATTAATCCATGAGAATATTATCGTAATGTTGTAGCATAGATATAATATTCCTGACTTTCCTAAAGTAATGTTTAAATGCAGAACTGTTAATTGAGTCTAACTGATTGATTCAGTATTTTGTCTTTCATTAAAACATTAAAAGTAACGTTTGCAGAAGATTTTTAGTTTGATAAAAACTGACATATCAGGATATAAGCAGTATTTAAATACTACATTATTACAGTATTTTAATGAGATGCACTGCTAACTATTATACAACTATACGCAAGTTCTGATACAATAATCAGTTTTTTAAATAAATATTTATTTTGTTATTTTGACACGGATCATTTAATGAATTGGTGTTAATGACTTTGCTGCAGTGTCAACTTTGATGGTTTAATAATAACGTCAGCTGCACAGCGCCACCTAATGTGCACATTTGAAACTAAGCTCGGAGCTCTTTTTGCTTTTTGCGGCTGCAGCAGCGTTGGACAGAGAGTTTCTGCTGTGCCGAGAGAGGGAGAGGAGGCTGCAGAGTGACCTGGAAGCTGCGAGCACCCGACTCCTCCAGCAGGAGCAGCTGAACGTGGAGCTCAGGGTGAACCAGACCCAACTCATCAGCAGGATCCAGCAGCAGCAGGTGGAGCAGCGACCATGTATCTGTGACCTGTAGACAGAACGAGGTCGTCTTAAATGCAGGCAGATTAAATTCAAATAGCAGCAGGTTACCTTCTAATCTTGCTGTGATGAGAACTGCAGAAAGGGCTGACCCTCAGTTGGTCACAACATGAATATTTAGACGCTTTTATAGATCAAAATTTAAACTGACATTGGAAACTGCGAGTCTGAGGTCAAACTTCAACGAGGCTTCTGTTTGAAGGCCAGGAAGCACTTCACCGCTGTTCCCTGTAGACTTTCCTGTTGCTCTGATTGTGAACTTTTTAAAAAATGCCGCTCCTTGTTCCTGCATCTGAAATGATCTGACGTGGTCACTTTGGGGGGGGTTTAAGTCTAGTTTAAGTCTAGTTTAAAGGAATAAGAAAATGGTTCTGCTGGTCATGTGATTGCAGTGAAATGGTGTTGAAATGGTTCAGTTTGTGTTCTTGAGTTGTATTTATGATTGCTTTGGTTTATGATTGTTATACTCTGCTGGTGTCGGAGCCACGTCTGCGCTGACATTGAAGTTGTTGGTCTCGGAGAGACTTTTTCCCCTGATTGATGAAGGTTATGATGTGATTCTGATGTTTACGTTCGTCCGCTACATTTCTGCCTTCGACATCAGCAGCTCAGTTTGTCATTTACCAGAATTTCCTCTGACTTTCTCTTACCTTTGTGAAAATTCAGATGTTTGGAGTTTTTGGAGTTTTTGGTTACGTGACACAGGCTGCACGAGTGTGAGCTTTTTCAATTCAGAGATAACTAAGTTTTCAGCTCAGCATTTATCCCGTGTTTTACTCGGAGGCTGCACAGTAACAAAGTATCAGTCCCTGTGGAGACGTCAGTGGTATTTGTTAGAGCTTTGGAGAGTGTGACTCCCTCACTTTCCCCTCAGAGACTTGACAGAGTGTCAGGTTCAGGCTTGTCCCAAACTCTCTGAGCTAAAGGTGTGTCTGATATCACTGCAGACTGTATTGGAGAACATTGTGTCTCCAGGGAGATTTGAGAAGGTTGGGAAGTGTAACATCATAATAAGATCCTCGGTTGGTATTTAGTAGCTGTAATTAATTAGGGTAACTAGAAAACTAGAAAGTGTGCTAACTATTAACCAGCACATATGTGAAAAAGTTGTGAAAATGAGCCCAAACTCATGTTTTCCCTGCAGGACCTGGTGGACCTGCTGCGGCAGCGCGTGGTCCTGATGGCGGAGACGAGCTCCCGGGATGCAGAGCTGCTGCGGCAGGTCAGCGCAGAGCTGCTTTGTCTGCAGAACTCTGAGGTGAAGCTAGAGGGCCTGGTGGAGGAGCTGCACGCCGAGGCCCAGCACAGAACCGAAGCGGCAGAAAATCGGCAGGTAGAGCTGCGCGCCGAGGTCCAGAGCAGAGCTGCGCTCGCTGGGAGTCTCCACGCCGAGCTGCGCAGGTTCGCCCACAGCAGGAGCCTCTGCACGACAACACTGAATCATCACTTTATGCAGTAAAATTTGCCTTTACTTTTATTTAGTAGTAACATGCAGAGGGAAACCTCTTAAAGCTGCTCTCTGTTCATGTAACATAGGAATACATTTTTAAACCGTACATTAAAGCTCTGACACGCTCCAGAGCAGACACACTCATGCAGACACATTTTAAATCTCTTTGTCGCTGACGTCAGGCTAGTTTTTAACAGTTTCGTGTCTCTTTGTGGTCTTTTTGCTGCTCTCACCTCTTTCTGATTGTTTTTTGTTGAAATCTTGCGTTACTTTGTAACTTTTATATATTTTCTCTTTGCGGTCCGTTTGTTTAACTTTCCAACATTAACAGTCACCTCAGATGTAACAGGCTCCGCACCTTCATGACCCCTCTGGGCCTTAAAGGCATCATTTAAAAAATTGACTAATTCACCAGTTACCACAGATGGGATGGTGGTACAGTGGTTATCACTGTCACGTCACAGCAAGAAGACGCCTATTTCAAAGCCTGTTTATCTGCATGTTTATGTATAATAAATAAGTATTGAATAAATATAAAATGAAGCTTGTAGTTAAAAGCACTTTGAGTGGTTGAAAGACTAAAAAAGCACGATATAAACGGCAGCACTAATTATTACTAATTAAAAATATTAATTGGATACAACACAACTTTATTTTATGGAAACCAGGCAAATACTTTGAGAAAAAATGTATCATTAATGGCAGTTGTTGTTAAGTAAATATCCACTAGTTCCTGCCACAGACCTGAATTCTGGAGGAAACGCTAAATAAAAGCTACTTTTCTCTTTCTCTGTTTTGCTGAATTGTTGATGATTTGATTGAAACTGTTAAATCTTTTTAAAAGGAACATTAACATTTTGATTACCAGCTCGTGCAAACTGAAGCCGAGCGGCGATGTCACCGGCTGCTCGGCACGGAGAAGAAAACTGTCTCTGTTGTTTCAAGGCTGAACAAAAACATCAAACTTGGACGTGAAGTTTAAATCAGCCGAGAAGTCCTCCGAGCTTCGGCCTGCTGATGTTAAATCCCTGCGGAGTGTCGGCTTAGTGTCAGAATTTATTACCACATAATGACCCCAGAAATACAGATGAAAGAAATCTGGACATTCGCACAGAGCAAAAATATTTACCTTAAAGTTCTTATCAAGAACAACACATTTGCTTATCTGACGGCCAAAAAAACCGATGAATAAACAGATCTGTGGAAAAAACCCTTCTGCACACCACAATAAGAAATAATACTTTAGTAACTTTAATGTAGTTACTGCAGTTTTTAAGTATGACCGTTTCTCCTAATTAATCAAAGATGCTGCACAATTTGAGACAAACGGGTACAACAGAAGCAAAAATGATATTTTCTAATCCTGTGGAGGTTCCCGTCACACAATGCTGAGCATGATCCATGTGACTGCATTAGTAAAATTAAGCTGACAGCATGAAGAATTTAATGAGATTATTTCTCTTTGTCATCAACAGTAAGACGGTGGAGCTGGAGGAGCTAGAAGAGGCCAACAGGAACCTGACGGAGGAGCTGAGGGATCTCCGCAGAACGCATCAGAATGAGGTGAGAGGACAAAGTTTAGGACTGAGGGTGAAAAGCAAAGGCTGAGTCTGTAATGATCACGGTGCAAAGACGTGAACGGCGTCCCTGAAAAGTTAGTTGGATGCTGCGCTGTGCACAGACTGTATACAAAGGATGGATACAGCCACGTGTTGTGAGCTCAAACTTTCTGACCGCTGCCATCTTGTTTTTTTTTAAACCAGACGCCAATAGTGAGGAGCAGCGAGGCGAAGCTGCTCACTCACGATGTTAGCGACTCGTCAGTCACAACGCGCTCCCGCCTCCTAAAACAAACCCGACTTCCTGAGCTGTTTATCGTGCAGAGAGTTATGCATTCAAGCAGCTGTAGTCGGTCATATGGAAGCTTGCCGGTTCTGAGTGTGCATGTTTCGCTATCATCTGCTTCCGGGTAACAAGGAAATGACCTCTTTCACAGAGCTTCGTGATTCGCAGCACTAACTCGAAATTTCGACTTATTAATGCAAAATTTTGAGATGCATAACTCGAAATTTTGAGTTAGTTCTGAGTTAGATTTTATTGTAATAAATAAGATTGAAACTAGATTTGAAACCAGGTTTACTGAGAAATAAATAAGCACAAGAGTTATTTTCTTTATTACAATCAGAATAATTTTTTAAACCACAGTAGTTGCCCCCTGCTGGCCACTAGAAAGAATGCAGGATTCAGCCTTCATCCATCTTTTATATACAGTCCATAGTGTCATGTCATGAGAACGTCAGTATGTTCATGATTTCTTAATGTTACATCTAAAGCCATTTCTTGGTGAAGTACTCGTGAACTAACGTGTTGCTTAATATATTTTCTGTACTATCTGCAAGTAAAGCCAAATTATTTGTGAAAGAAAAAAATTACAGCAGTTACATTTTGAAAAGGAATTTAATAAAGTAAAAACCTAAATCATAAGATGCTGCAGGTCTCTTAGTCTGGACCAAGTAAAATACAGGACATTTAACTGAAATCAGTGGCAAATGCGTCAGGTCTATATTTTGAATTTAAAACCATTTTAAAAGGAGTCAGCACTGCCTCTCCAGCCTGAGCTGCTTTGGTAATTTGTTCCACATTTGAGCAGCTTCATCATGTCTAGTTTAGATCACTGGTTCAGAATGAGCCAAACAGAGACGGCTGCAGGGTTTGTACCGCGTCTGGAGACCTGATACGCATCCTAACTGATGATTAGGATTTATGGAAAAGCAAAAATATTTTGAAATGATTCTCTGCTGTGATCTGAGAGCTGTAAGATAAACAGGAAGATAAACAAACTCGTATCAGACCTCTAAAGCACTGAAGTAAATGCTGCTGTTGGTAAAACTGTCCATTGCAATATAACAAAAAGTACGCAGTGCTTTATTACATTTGCAATATATTCCTAAACTAATAATGGAAGAGATTTCCTGTGTGAAAGTCCGTCTACAAAGTGAAGTAAATTGTATAAAATAACTTTCTGGTCATTGTCGGGTATGATCTTCCTTTTTATGCAGGTTCAAATCCCAGATGAGCCCCCGCTTGTCTCTGTGCCGGCTCATTCTGACATAATAAAGAGGAAAGACCCATTTTAACTAAGTCAAAATATTTCAACTACATAAAAGGGAGCTGCAACACCAAAACCAAGGTTTATGAGTTGTGCTGATTAATTGTTTTTAATGATGATTGGATAGTTTGTTGCTATGACTTTTTTAATAAAGGCTGGTCCAGTGTGTCCTCTGCTAGAGCAACTAATAAATGAAGCACTGGAGCAACATTTCTTAGTATTTAAAGAATATGACCGGCTCTTATTATGGCTGCCATGCAAATACTTACTTAAGTGTCACGTCATTCAATTAGGAAAATTCCTAATTGCAAATTCATGACCGCAGCCTAGGTCATGTACACTTCCAACAAGGAAAGGTGGTTTCCTTACTGAGGTAGGAGCGACCAAGGATTTGTACCTGAAAGGTACAAACAAGGCAGGCAAAACAAGGAGAACCTATAGGGCTCAGGACCATCACATTATATGGCTCAGTGTAACAGATAAAATCCTCTATTCTTAGACTCTTTGTTTAAAAGAACCACCACGGGACACATCTCAGGGGGAAATCTCGGGAAAAGTACCAGAGGAGGCGTCTCTCCTTCAGGAACTCTAGATTCCTGGGTAGGAAGGCAGTGTTTTCAACTCATCATGCATCACAAACGGGGCGATAAAGAGCTGGAAGCAGCTAAAAAGAAGTCCCCCAAAAGATGGTATGACCCCTACAGAGCTCGAAGCAACAAACAAGCTTTTTGAAAAATACACTGCAGGACTTTGAATAATGAGAAGGTTAAAAAAAAAAAAAAAAAAAAAACAATTCCACT
>VUQJ01003656.1:82857-92994 GCA_015108635.1 Andinoacara biseriatus
TCTCATTGTCTTTTGATATTCACCCTTTTCTCCTGGAGGTGGAGGCTTGTAACCTTAATCAGTTACAGTTTTCAATTCATGTTTCCTCCTCATGTTTCCCCATCTAGTATTATATTACCCCCGTTACCCCCCAGACCTATTCGGTGATGTAACACTAATAATAATAATAATGATCAGTGTCAATAAGAAACAGTTTAAAAGATGGGCTTGAATTGAAAATGTTAGCTTTATGATTAAAGTTAATATTTCATATGTTTTTTTTTTTAAATCACTCAATATAAGTGATTACATGTTTCCTCTAAGTTTTAACCATGTGCTTTTGGATATTTGTGTATTTTTCCCTGCAGTTCTTTAGTTTGAAAGTCAACAAATCAACAGTCTGATACTTAATGAGTGCAGTCAGTGATGTCACAGCACACAACAAGCTGCCAATTTTGATTGGCTGCTAGTTGCATTGTTTCTATTATGTGTCGATCCTGGATAATTTTATACATTTCATTGGATGTAAAACAATTAACCTTCAAGGCGGACAAAAAACTTTTAATGAAACCTTTTAAGCAAATACTTCTCAGACTTTTTCTTTTTCAGCCCGAGGATTAGTTCACCATCTCAGCCATCAACCAAAACACTGAATTTTATCACCGCTCCCTGTCTGACACCAACGTTAATCCTGAATATTGAGGTCGCTGTACAATGAGGCTGATTTTGCATGAAGTCGAATCACAATCCTCGTCTTCTCCGTTTACGCTCCGGCTGATACCAGATGGGTCACAAACCTATTAAACACCCAGCAGCAGGGGAATGTAAGAGCAGGTTGATGGATACAAGAAGTACAGTTAAAAACAAATTAAAGGCAAAAAGAGAGGAAAAGAAAATAAAAATTGGCCAAATCACATAAGCGGAGTTACCTGCAGAAGTGAGCCCTTAATGAACAAAGAGAGTTGGCTCTAGATTTCCTCTTCCATAAGTAGTACGATCGAGAATGTAGTTCTTTAATCTCAGGAGAGGAAGCTGATGATCACTACAAGTCTTTATATTATTACACTCTCAAAAACGACTTTTGAAGTAGGTGTCAGTCAGATTTCTCTCCAATAAAATACCATCATCGCCTGGTCTCAAGGCTCGTGTGACTGAAGCCTGATGACCATTAGAAAGGGGTGGCTGCGTATTGCCTGGTCCAGTTTTTACCATCAGAATTTGACTGATTTGGTTAAATAACATTTAGTAATTTGTATGAGGATTCATATAATTATTACCACCAGCATGGAGCCTGTGTGATTTGTTGCCTGTTTGTTTGATTAAGGGATTACTCAAAAAGCCGTGGATGGATTTGCATGAATTTTTCCAGAGGTGGAGCTTGGCACCAACTAGAAGCAATTAATTTTTGGAGGTTGGATCTGAGTCCAGCAGTTTTTGGAAAGATTCTTTGCCATCGCAGGATTTACAGCATTTCATATTTTGCGCCAACTTCACAAATATCGCATTGAAAAGAGAGAAATCAGGAGAAAATGAAGTCGTCTCGCTCTTGATATTTTTTGGGATTTACTTTCGCAGGTGTGGCCTGGAGGGAATTTTCAGCCTTGGCGGAGACGTGCGGTCTTGGACTGCTCTTGTTTTATTTGAGCTTATTTATGTGTAATCAGACAACTCATTCACACATGTTCTCTACAGGCCTGATTGATAAAGATGCTAATGAGCTCTATGGGCCCAAAACTGGGGAAGTCCAGTCTTTCTTCACCGTGTACCTGAATGGGGTCTTGGCTCATGCACCTCGCAGCAGTTTTCATTCAAATTAATGAAGACCCATCTTGAAACTGGAATCCAATTCTCCTCAGCACATCTATAGTCTTACCCCAATCTGTTCTGGGATGCTTGCCGGCAGAATACGCAAGCCAGCTCTCAAGCTTAATAAACAAACCTGTTGGGTCATACATTAATAATCCAATTACATCTCTGCTGTCTGCAGGTCAGAGCCAACTGCAGTCAGCTTGTGAAACTACAGACCTTCAAGCAGTCACGTATAATCAGAACTCAGACTAGTTGTCTTCAGTTTAAACATTCGATAACTTTCCCTGAAAACCAAAAAATGTTTCACACACATTTGCATCTCTCACATTTGGCTTCAGGATATCCACACCCACTACGGGTGGTCCACGTGCATCTCCGAGTGCCCCTGCCACTTAAAGCATGTGCACGTCACGGGAAAGTAATGTGCGCATGGATCGGAGGGTTGTGTAAAACACCGAAGCCGAGGGCAGAGGTAACGGAGGCGAGGTGATGCCGTTCTCAATTAGCCGTACGTCTCGTCGGAAAGGTGTGGCCCCCGGATTTGCGGTGGCGCCCTTTACCACGAGGGACATCAGTGGCAGCGGCAGCAGCCCTGCCCTCTGACCGCGACGCGCTAAAAGAGTCTGACCGAAATGGGCTGTGAACGGCTGAGGTGTAGCCAGAGATTAACAACGTGTGGCAGCTGGAAACAGGTCGCCTTTGCACACAGTAAATACTCTTGCACCCTTCCATGCAGAACGAGACTCAGACGTTACAGGTGTTATTAATAGAACAATTATAGGTGCAGCAAGAATAGCATGTTTATGTCCGAGCGTCGTCACAGCCAGGGAAAACACATCGCAGACATTTAACACCAGGATGTAGCCATTAAAAAGTGAGACTTGTTAAAATGGAGAGCGGGCGACTCGTGTTTCCACGTGTGACTTTTGTCTGTGCACTTGCTTGTACAAACACAGATTATTGGCTACAAGCATGTGGTGTCCATAGCTTATGTGGATTATAAAGAGCACCACATGGGTTTGGAAAAGCTTCAGTTATTGCAAATAGAAAAGTGTTTATTAAACATTTATGAGAGCTGGGGTCCATTTGGAGAAATGTCTCCACTCACAAAACACACAAAAGTTGTTTGCGGTTTGGAGCATAAACTAAAATACAAAGAGTTGGTGCAAGACGGAGTCACGTCTTTGTCGTCTCACATGGAGATGAGACGCGAGTCCAGCAGCGTTAGAAGTTGTTTACCCCAGTGTCCTCTGTGTATACAGCGCTTTGGTTTCTTCAGATTGATTACTATGGATGCTTTGGGAGTCCTCTTTGGAGGAAGAGTCAAACTGCTTGGTCGCATGCTAATGCAAAACAGAGCGAGATGATTCGGCTTTCCCACTGACACTGTTTGGATGAGCATGTAAATGTTTAATAGTGGCGTGAGTAAACGCACACAAGGGTTAGGTGTCGGGATTCGAGAGGGTCTTGTTTGGCGGCGGAGGATCTTAGCTGTTGACAACCAATGCTGAGCCAATGCGAGCGACCTCACGGCACAAAGCTGCATGTAAACACGAAGCTGTTGTTACCTCAAAGAAACACTGATGTCACATGTAGAGGAATCCTTACAGACCAAACAAATAGCTGAGAGTCACAGCTGGCACTGGAACAAAGACAGAGCCCTGAGTCCCTGAGTACTTTATTACTTTACTTTATGTCACAGGTAATCTCAACTGGGTGAACAATTATTATCAAACAGGAGGATGAAAATGAGACTGTATCGCAGATTTAAGGGTGGGAGTTGAAAGAACTGCAAGAGAAGTGGAAATCTATAAAGACAGATTTGACACATTATAACCAGAATCAGCAGATGAAAAACAGACGCCACCCTCTGTTTTCTGGACTGGCCGCTTTGAATCCCGCCATACTGATACGAGCGCGCCCGGAAAACTCGGTGAGCGAGCAGATGCAACACAGACACACGGATACCTGCTAACAGACTGAGGAGAACTCGGAAAAGCTGCAGCACAGACGTGTAACAGTCTGCAGCTCACAGCAGGCCGTGTTATGTCAAAGATGCTCCAACAGGCATCTTCATACGAGCACTTCCATGAGTAACTAAGCTGTGTTTATTTTATTGTTTAACATTTACATGCATTCATTCAGCTTGGGGTTCGGTATCCTGCCCAACGATACTTTGGCATGCCGGGGCAGCCAGGAATCGAACCACCGACCTTCCAATCCGTAGGTGACCTGCTCCACCCCTACGTGTGGTGACAGGATGGTAAAATATGGAACTGAGAATAAAAAGAGAACAAATCTGAGAACTGTCTGTTTTCTTTTTGAACTTCTTTGACAGAAGATGCTCACTGAGCGGCGACCAACTCAACGCTCATTTGTCTCTTTGCAGACAGATGTAGCTGCGTCTGAGTCAGCGTTTTGTTGTCCCTCTTTGGTGAGGTCTCTGTGGTTCTTCAAGAAGCATTTACAGGTCTGGTGAATATTCTAGGTAAAAATTGTAGTTTTTGCACGTAGCGCTGGAAGGAAACTGCTTCGACGTTAGTGTAGTAATGTAGGCATGTGCCACTGACCCCTATCTGGCATGTGGCGGTGGCTTATTTTACAGCCTACGGGGGTGACCGAAGGGTGACCGAAGGGTGACTCTGTGTGTGCGTGGAGGCAGCGACGAGCACCAGACGGCCGCCAAAGCCGCACCATCGAGTGCGCAGGTGAAGCACATCGGCGAGGTCGATCCAGCCCCGGAGGAACAGCTTCCCCTCACTGTCGTATGAGGCTGAATATCAATGGTCTGGAAGACAGATGTATTTTATGTTGAGAAATGTTCTTTCCACTCTATTGAGTGTTTACACTGGCAGGACTGTTTGACTGACATTATGGTGGCTGTTTCTCATTGTTATTACTCTGCTGATGTTTCCAGAGTTCTTGCTAGATTTTAATAAATTGCTGTTAGGGAGATTTCCAGGATGACCCGATGACCAGATGGATGGAGGCTAAAGCTTTAATTTGATTTTCAGCTATTAAATCAAGCTTTCATGATCTCATTCACGCACCGGTGATGCAGACAGAAAGTTTTTCTTTGGGCCCTCGGCGACATAAATTGTGAAAACAAGGGTAAAGGTTCAGCTATTCGATCCACGTGATGATCGAATGATTCTCGTTCAGCCGGTTACTTTGTTATTCTTCACATATTACTGCACAAATCCAGAGAAGCTGTGATCCTTTGTAGAGGAATAGTTTTGGGAAGCAGACTTATCTAATTTCTTGTTGAGAGGCAGATGAGAAGATTACCACTTTTATATCTGTGTCGTTAATGTGAAGCTGCAGCCTGCTGGCCCCTTTAAATCTAACTAATACAACACATTAGATCTTCAACACAGTAATTATTATTGCATTTCAGTTTTGCTGAATTTTAAGCATTGCACCTTCAGCTAAAACATGTCAGACTACCATGACCTAGATGACTGAGAACCTACACAGGCATCTTCAGCCAGTGATCGTGCAGACTCACAGTCAGATCCCCGTCGCTCATCTCATCCGGATTCAAAACACCAAGATGGTGATGGGTAAAACTCACCTCGAAGCTTCAGAACAGGACTTCATCTACCAATAGGTGACATCAGTAAAGTTCCTCACAGCATGATTGTTCTGCAGTGTACAGGAGTGTCAGCACAGGAAATGAATGAGAAACGAATAAATTGAAGTTATGTGGCGTGGTCTCCTCTGTAAAATGGTAAAAGGTGGATTTAAGCATAAGAATGCACCTGATACCCAACAGGAATGATCAAGATAAAGACACATAGATTGGAGCTTTGAAACATTAAATGTGGAACGACAGAAGAAAACAAAGAACTTTCCTATTAAACTGCCATAAACAACAATTAAGATCGACTGCACACATATGCCGAACGGGCAACAATGGAGTCCCAAAACGACAATGTAAGATCTGCTGAAGCAACTGCTCAATTTTCCTACCAAGACAGAAGCAACCTAGGGAGGACACAAAGGGAACATGATGATGATGATGATGATATGTTTGCCTTTTATACTACACAGATCAGTTATAACCTTCTAACCACTGACTGGTAAATGAATGACTGATTATCTCCATTATGGCGCCTGTTAGTAGGTGGGCTGTATCAGGAAGCAAGTAAACATTTTGTCCTCAAAGTTGATGTTAGAAGCAGGCAAAATGGGTGCGCGTGAGGATTTGAGAGAGTTCGATGACTGGATCAGAGCATCTCCAAACCTGCAGCTCTCGTGGGGTGTTCCCGGCCTGCAGTGGTCAGTATCCATCAAAACGGTCCAAGGAAGGAAGAGCGAGGAACCCGTGACAGAGTCAGTGGTGGTCGAGGCTCAGTGATGCACACAGGGAGGGAAGGCTGGCTCCTGTGATCAGAGCCAAAAGATGAGCTACTGCAACTCAAACTGCAGACAAAGTTAAAGCTGGTTCTGATCGAAAGGAGTCAGTGCATCACAGTTTGTTGTGTATGGGGCTGCAGACTGTGCTGAACCTGCCCACCGCCAGAAGCACGTGAGCATTAGAAGTGCACCAATGGGAGAAGGTCCTCTGGTCTGATGAATCACATTTTCCTTTACATCACGTGGATGTCCAGGCGTGTAAGCGTTGCTTACCTGGGGAACACCTGGCACCAGGATGCACTATGGAAAGGCAGCGTGATGCTTTGGGCAACGTTCTGCTGAGAAACCTCGGGTCCTTCCATCCACATGGATGTTACTTTGACACGTACCTCCTCATTCCCTGATGGCTGTGGCCTCATTCAGCAGGATAATGCTGTTGCTAGCAAATTGGTGCAGATCCCACAGAACACCTTCAGGGGTCTAGTGGAGTCCATGCCCCGACAGGTCAGGGCTGTTTTGGCAGCAAATGGTGACCAACAGAATATTAGACAGGTGGTCATATTAAGTTATGCTTGATTGGTGTATACTGACAGTACAAACATTATAAAGAGCTGTCTATCAAAACAGGATGTATCCAACCAAACATGGTAAAATTGTATCCATTTGCAGTCCCTCCCCGGCACCTAGAGAAGAGTTACAGTTCTGTGACCTCACGCCAACGTGAAGCGGAATAAAATGGAGCAGGAACACGTGAACAACGCAGATCTCGGGAAGCCTGAAGGCTTGGCTCATGCAGCAGAGGAGCAGTTTGAATTATCCCAGGCAAAACTTTTCTCAAGACACACAAACGGCAAGAGCACATGTATTAGTCAGCTGACGTTCCCACTGTATCCATAAATAAAATAACAAGCCCTCTTTAAAAGTTAAATAATGGACAAAAACCATTAGAAACAATCTGCCAGCAACAAGAAACAGTGTTTTAATCCCATGACACAAATTGAATTTTATTGCTGTCATAGTATTGTTAACTTTTAACTTACTATTCGTTACTATTCATTATCTCATACACTCTATTCGAAGTTACTTGCCATTTTTCCTCCACTTTATTGGGCAACAAAATCCATACAATACGTATTGCCAAACACTGAGTGAATTAAGAGGCATAAATATTAAGTTGCAGAAGGATGAACTCGGACTGTATTTTTTTAAAAACATGCTTCAGGGTGACAGCCTCGCATGTGGTGCAGATCCTTTCTTGCTTGTTTTGAATATTAAGTTCTGGAAAACATCATGTTTCAATCATGTTTTTGCTTTTCTGCATTTTGCTGGAAGCAAACTTGAAATAATAAAAATAATAAAGACATTTTCGTTTTTGGCCCCATCGCAGAGCCCTACTTTGGACGGAGTCGGGCTCGATGTTCCCCCGTTTCCAGTCTTTGTGTTAAACTAAACGACTATTGCCCCTGGCATCGTATTCACCACAAAAACACGAGCGAGGGATCCGTCTTCTTGGTGAAAAAGCAAATAAACACTCGTCGAAGCCCATGGCAAACCATTCCTTTCAGGAATGCGGAGCGGGATTTAGATGTGATGTCATGAAAAATGATGCCATAGCATAAAAAAAAAAGTTTGTTGCAATTTTGGACGAATTCTTGGACCGACTTTCTCCTTGAGCATAAAAGCAGCGAGATTTCAGGTCCTGCTGCTGGCAGCCGTGTGATATAGAAGGTGTACCGGGGTTGTAAACATTTCCTCTTCAGGTTTTGGCTCCGACAGCTGCAATCTATTTTCCCTCAGACCTGAAATGGCTTTTGTGTGCCAGGGCAGGAGTATTTGAACTTTTTCCTCCGAACTCAATCTGTTTCTTCTTTTCCTCCTATTTTATCTTCACCAATTCTTTTACTTCTTTTATTTGGCACCTTAAAAGACAAGAAGTGATAGACCACAAAGGACCCTGGGAAGAAACTCAGAGGCTTATGTCAGAGATCGTTAGTGAAGGAAAGATGTCTCACTTTGCCTTTTGTTTGTGTGGCCATTAAAGCAACAGTTTGGCTCCTGCTGGCTGTAAATCACACTGACTGTGTCAGGACTCTTAATCAGGACGCCCTTCTTCACGATCTTAGTCAGCTCGCTCCTTCAGGCTCGGTTTTAAACCTGACTTTTATTTTTTTAAATATTGTCGTCACGTGATTAGATTATTTTTTTTTCATTTAAAAAAAGTATAAATTTCCACTTTTTCCATTTAAAAGATTTGACTGCATTAGTCCATTGCTTGGCCTCTGGGTCTAATCTATTTTTTGATGCTGTTTTTAAAAAAAAAAAAATGCACAAATATGCACAAATAAAACATTGTATTAAAAGTGAATTTGACTGCAACATAAAAATAATTATCAGCAGTGCTTCAGCTGTAAAAACATTCAGTGAAAGGAAAGAAATATCACATTCTGATCAGTTATCAATAAACTTTACAAACAATCATGCAGCTAGTGTATGTCTTCATCTGCCTGATTTCTTGTGAACTCCACTCAGTCATAATTGTACATCATATTTCACGTTCAGACAGGCAGAAGTACATCGTCTTATGAGCACGCCTGCCACTGGAGGTCCCTCTTGCTCCAGGATTGCCGGGACAGTGAAAGTCTATCTAGCACGCAAGGCAACATCTTTGAAATGTGTCTTCAATTAGCGGGCTGCAGTCAACACCATCCTCTGACTTGGAATGTCAGCTGAGTTGGAGATAACCTCCTCGGTTTTCTTTTATCTCACCATAAAAACCCCAGCGAGGGACAACTCAGTCATAGATGTCCTGCACACATTTGTAAAGCAGATTCAGAGTCACAGATAACAAAAAAAAAAAGCCACTTCTGAGGGCATTTCTTTTTTCACTTCAGTTTCAATGACATGACTCATGTTGGCATGATTGAGTAATCTTGCATGTGAGGTTTTCCTTTCAATGTGTGCAGGCTGGCGGCTGCTGCTCGGTGCTTGTGCTCAGGCTGCTAGGCTGTCTTCAAATGAGGGCGTAAGATGAAACGCTGAACTTGGTCCGCAGGTGAGGATTCTTCAGCAGCGGGGTGCACGGATGAAACACATGCATGTTTTACGGTCTGACCAGCAGTGACTTTGAAGACGGCTACGGATATTAGGTCCCGATATTCAATATCCACGCATTTGACAAATTAAATCCACAAATATTACAAGAATTCAAAGTTCAGATCACTGCAGGAAAGCCACAGCACACAAAACACTTCACTGAGATCAGACTAACAACCAGTTTTAGGCTACAGAACATTTTAAAAGAATTTATTCACAAAAAACTTATTTTAAAAGTTAACTGAAACTGTCTTTGTATCTTGAATGACAGGATATTAAATATAGTACATCATCACGTCACCCACTGGTTTTGGACTCTGCATTATGAAGCCTCAACTTTGGCTTTTTAGCAGCCGCCATGTTGGTTTTTGGAGCAGGAAGTGACCGTAGAGGGTGGAGTGCTGGGCTATCAGCTAATACTAGCAAATCTGATTAGCAGGCATGGGTGCAACACACCAGCACAGATACCTGCTAATTAGCACCAAATAGCATCCAAATATGCAGAGACTTATTGGTTGGGTTGTGCCATACAGCAAGCAATGTAATTCAGTTAAAATGCTCCAAAAGGAACCCAAAGCACAAACACTCAGATTAGTGGGTTGAGGCCTAGAAGACAGCTCCCAGTATCGGAGCCCTCCAACACATCCATTCCAGGACCCAAATGGATGAGTGGGTGAGATTAAAAGGAAAAATCCATAGAGGCTAAAACCTTGTCTTTGCACCAGGCCATAAACATGCTTTTAAATGCTGCTGTAGTGGGTAATTTATGATGGGAGTCTATCGATATGGACTCACTTTTGAAGTCAGCCTCGAGTGGTCATTAGAGGAACTGCAGAGGTGGCCACTGATGTCGGAAAAATAGGGAAAAACAGGATTTATTTTGCTTCTTAGCAATGA
>VUQJ01003656.1:93514-103709 GCA_015108635.1 Andinoacara biseriatus
TATTAATCTCTGTGTCTCTTCCACAGTGTGTCTTTTGTCCTCTCTCTCTCCCCTCAGTCCCAAACGGTCTCAGCAGATGACTCCCCTCCCTGAGCCTGGTTCTGCTGGAAGTTTCGTCCTGTTAAAAGGGAGTTTTTCCTTCCCACTGTTGCCAAGTGCTGCTCATAGGGGGTCGTTTTGACTGCTGGGTTTTCTCTGTAATTATTGTAGGGTCTCTACCTACAATATAAAGAGCCTTGCGGCGACTGTTGTGATTTGGCGCTGTATAAATAAAATGATATTGAATTGAAATCCAAGTTGAGGGACTGTTCCAGAGGAAAATTCCAGCTGGGAACTTGGAGATTCTGACTTAATCTGGAACGCACTATATGGTAGGCCACGTCGAGTCAGGCCTGTGGAGCATTATCATCGATGTCAGCTGACTTATGAATACACAGATTCAGTCTGACAGACGCTCGACATGAAGAAGCAAACGTGTGCACTCATTTCCTCACACACACCCATTCCCTTAACTCTAATGTAATATTGTGGTAAGGTTTCCCACCTGTCTGCAGCTGTCAGCGGGATCCTCTTGCTACGGATACATCCCCACTCACCGTGTGTGCACTGTTAACCTACACACACTCGCACAGAAACAGCCTCCTGCCCAGCTGGAGACAAGCCTCGATGAGCACAATGACCGAGCCGTGCACCGCAGGAATGCAGCCGGGCCTTTCTGCCAAAATTAGGTACGACAACAAAACAAAAAACATTCAGCAAACAATTATTGGAGCCGAACTGCCCAATTTAAGATTCTGTAAAAAACAAGCTAAAAAAAAAGGAGAAGAAAAAGTTCTCTGAGGAGAACACAACACCCTGGAAGCTCTTTTTCTCTCTCTGGGGCTTTTCCAGAATATCGCTCCCAGGCAGCCACATCAACGCCAACAGTATGTTTTGAATAAAGTGCAAGTGTGGTGCGTGGCACGGTCATGTTGTAGCAACGGGAAAAATGTGATTGTGATGAGGTAAATATTAATATGTCTGGAAGCGCACGATGCTTTTTGTGTATTTGCGTGAACAGTAAGTGTGCTGATGTTGTAGTTGTGTGGGAAAGTGAGTGGGCGAGTGGATCTGTCAGCTGATGGAGACATTTTTTTTTTTCCCAATTTGACTTTTTATTGTCCACTTTTAGCTTCGATGTTTACGGTTCTGCTTTGTCAACGTTTACAGTTATTATAAAATTGCAGTTTCTTTCACACTTTTTTTATATATATAAATACACACACACACACACGCATATATATGCATATATGCAAATTTTTAATTTTCTGCAAACTAAGGCAAAACTGGGCATGCCCGTGCTGGTGTATGCAGAAAATAGAAGGTCTGGTCAGTAAAGCAACTGTCAGCTTCAGCTTCAGTTTAATGAGATTCTGAATATTTTCATGCTTCTAACATGAGAAACAATTAAATGGAATATCTACATCTACTAATGCTGCAACATGATTGGCTCTCTGTTGCCTCTCTCGGCTGCTGATTGGCTCGCTGTCTGGGTTCAGTAGAGCGATTTCACTTCAGGACTGAATGCCATGTCTTCTTCCCATATAATTCCTCTAATTTGACATATTCCTTTTTATTAATGCCTGAAATAAAAACATTGGAAAACTGAGGAAACTCAGCTGTTGATGAAGGTGTTGAAAAGTGGCTGAAAGTGCTGAAAATTTTCTAGCAGCTGCAAGTTTGTTTTTTTTTTCCCAAACTGAGCAGCGGGTCCACAGTGTAGTTGGTAACACGTTCACCTTACGTGGAAAAGATCCCTGACTGGACACCAGGAGGAGACACAAACCCAGCCACAGGAGGTCACCAGCTACTGTGCTCCTAGTGCCAATCCCAAGCCTGGATAAACAGGGTCGCATGAGGAAGACCATCCAGTGTAAAATCTGTGCCAAATCACACATGCTGATCCATCTGCTGTGGCAACCTCCCGGGAAACAATCGAGCGGCCGAAAGTCCCTGTTTTCAAAGTCAACGCTGAACCCTCAAGTTCAAAAACTGAATTAATTCATCGGTATGTGAGGACTGACTGGGCACCGTTAACCTTGGGAATAGCAAATAAGACACAAGTGAACCAATATGAATATGTTTTTATTTTTTTATGTCAGATAAAAATGCCAAACACTCACGCAGCTTTCAAAACTTAAAAACATACACCAACCCTCATTTTCCCCCTTTATTAAATGATCGATATGACACATTTGTGGGTACTGGACATTTTATTTAGTAAATTTATTAAAGTTAGAAAACAACTGGCAGTAAATGAAAATGCATCCATCTTCGAGAATTCCTTATAAAGGTTTTTTTTGTGGCTTTTCACCTCAAGTACAGATCTGTTAGGAGAAACATTTATAACCACTCCACCAGATTTTGTGTGTGTGTGTGTGTGTGTGTGTGTGTGTGTGTGTGCTGTCCTGCGTGGCCTTCACTGAGTCCTTTTCTTTTTCTTGCTTTGACGGCTTAAACTGAAGCTCAGTTTAGCCTCAAGTAATAGTAGCGTCAAGTAAAAGCCTCCAATGTAAATGGAAAAAATGTGTGTGAAAGCTCTCAACACTTACATGCGTGACTGTGTATGCATTGGACCCTATTTGTGTGTGCATCCGTTTGCACACGTATGTGCAGTGTATGTTCAGTGTGCGCGAGTAAATCCTTCTCCACTTGCTCCCCGTCATCGCTGCCAAGCAGACAGGGTGACATGAGAATTGAACCATCTGCTTCTCCCCCCGCTGGCCCGATTGCCAAACAGCCAGTAACTCGCTCCAGCTGTCTGGGAATGGAAAAGACGATCCCGAGACGTTCCATACGAATGGCAACCGCCATACAAAAGAATGAAGGACGAACAAAAAAAAAACAAAAACAAGAGCGACATGAGACGAGGCAGATGTGAGACGTTGCTCTCTGTAAGCTACCCATCTTAACTTCTTTTCAGTGACTCTTCTCCAGAAACTCGCTGGAGCCGACCAAAGAAAACCTCAGCAGAGGCCTCCTCGGAGCACGGGCGAGACGGGACTGCAGGTTTAACGCGTGTTCGCATGATGTCTCCATGTCAGGACTGTCAGAAACACAGCAGGCTTTCAATAGCTGGAGAACATGAAGAGTGAAATGAGCTGAAGGCAATAAAACTGAAGTTACACATGTCACTGTCACAGTGGCTGGGCTCTGTTGCTTGGAGCTGGACAACAAGGATTTGGAAAATTAAAAACAGTCTTTCCCTCTGCAACTGAGTACAGCAACACTTAATCATAAGACTCACAAATACTTAACATTACAGTGAACCCACATGCAAAGCATGCGTCTGTGGTTCAGACTCAGATTTGAATGAATTCTTCTAGTTGGAGGCATCTATTTGTTTCTCTTCATTTATGCAGCAGCGTTCACAAACACGGACTTTTTTTGTCCGGGTTTTTTGATATATTTGTGATTTTTCTCTTTCATCCATCCAAAACAACATGATTGAGCTCAGTCTTTCCCAACCAGATTCCCGTCTAGTTTTATCTTCAGGGACGTCAGAGTAATTTGCAGGTTTGGTGGTTCTGGATGACGTTCGGCTGTCTTGCGTCCAACTCCACCTTCTTAAAGTGCAACTGGCAGCAAAACTTCATGTTCTGCTCTGGAGCTCCACTGCAAGCCGGACGGCTGCTGTAAGCAGAATCTGCAGCAGGTGGAGAACTCGTGCTGCACATTCACATAAAGAAGACTTTATTGCAGTTACTACCCTGCTATTAATTGCCACAAAGTCAAAAAAGAAAACATGGGCATGCCTCCTCTTATGTACACACAACTGCACACCAGTCTCAGTTCTACCAGAAATGTGATTTAATTCTGTAGGAAACACTGTGTAGAGTAGGGGGTGTCAAACATACAGCCCGGGGGCCAAAACTGGCCCAGCAAAGGGTCCAATCAGGCCCACTGAATGCACCAGGATTTGTAAAGTGTGAACATTGGATTCAAGTCATTCATATCTTCAATGTTATAAAATTATTTTCTATTCCAAGAGCGGTCATGCCAGGATTACTACACAGAAATATAAGTTTAGTAAATTTATTATTTCTAGATTTCAACAAGTTGACTCATAAAGAGTAATAAATTACATTTGTTTTGTTCCAAAAACACTACAAGTGAAGATTTTGTGCATATGAATTGCATGAATTGAACTGCACATAATAAGTCATACTTTTTGTTACATAAAAAATGGTTGGCTATTTGCAGATTTCACCCTCTTCAGGTCAAATTGCTCTGTGTGAACTGTAGCCTGTCTGTGGTCCATCAAGGTGAATGTGAAGTTTTTACAGCACTGAGCTGTAGATGCTGTGACAATTCGTCACCACTCCACTTATTCTCCTTCTGCAAAGAGCAGATTGTGCTTCATGTCCGTCCTGCTTGCAGTTCGCTAACGAGTACACAGATTGTGTTACTGATCTAAAGCCAACTGAATAAAGCTTCTGAACCCTCATAAGTCCTAGAGCGTTCTCCGCTGAGTAAATGCTTACCTGATGTTCATTCTGGTTTCTGTCACGCACCCTCTTCACCTTCTTTGCCTCCTCAGCTTCCCCATTTAAAGCAGCTCCGAGCAAGTATCCTCACAATCTCGTCTCTGCTCTTTGTGGATGATGCGGTCCTGTTGGCTTCATCAGGTGGTGGCCTCCAGCTCGCAGTGGAACGGTTTGCAGCCGAGTGTGAAGCCATGGTCCTCAGCCGGAAAAGGGTGGCGTGCCCACTCTGGCTCAGGGATGAGTTCCTGCCCCAGGTGGAGGAGTTTAAATATCTTTGGGTCTTGATAAGAATTGATGGGAGATTGGAGCGGGAGATCGACCGACGGATCGGGGTTGCGTCTACAGTGATGCGGACGCTGCACCGGTCTGTCGTGGTGAAGAGGGAGCTGAGTGTGAAAGCAAAGCTGTTTATTACCGGTCGATCTACGTTCCTACCCTCACCTATGCTCACGAGCTTTGGTAGTGACCAAAAGAATAATTTTGCAAATACAAGCGGCAGAAATGAGCTTCCTCCGAAGGGTGGCTGGCCTCTCCCTTAGAGACAGGGTGAGGAGAGGCTCAGAGTAGAGCTGCTGCTCCTCCACATTGAAAGGAGCCAGCTGGGGTGGTTCGGACGTCTGACTAGGATTGGGCTCCAATCCTGGGCGCCTCTTGGATGAGGTGTTCCAGGGATGTCCTACCGGGAGGAGGCCCCAGGGCAGATCCAGGACACGCTGGAGAGATTATATCGCTCGGCTGACCTGGGAACACCTTGGGGTCCCCCTGGATGAGCTTGAGGATGTGGCTGAGGAGAGGGAGGCCTGGGCATCTCTGCTTAGGCTGCTGCCCCTGCGACCCGGCCCCGGATAAGTGGAAGATGGCTGGATGGATGGAAGGTAAACATATTGAGTTTATGGTTTTTGAAGCTGCCCATATTCTCTAAAAATACAACAATAAACATACTCGTGTCTTTGTTGTGTGATGAGCAGCACACAGAAATTAGAAAGTAGCTAAAAAGAGCTGAATGTTTGAAAAGTTTAGCTCAGCTGAAACAAGCAGTCAAAACAAGCAGCTGTGAGTAAAGCCTTGATTACAGAGGAAGAGATGCGTCTCTGCTGTATTGTTACTTTAATAGACAGTTCACGTTTAACTCCTTTGGTGATGATCAGTATGATATCTGTGCATGAGTTCAGCAGCCTTTTGCAAACACGATAGTAATGCAGAGAAAAGGCAAAACCCTGCACAACGTGATAAACAAATAAATGTAATTAAATCATATATTTAGATTGTGTTTATCCATGTTCATGTGTCAGTCTATAAACCCAGTCCTAATGTGTAAAAAGGAATTTGCGTTCATTTTATAGAGTTTAGTTATTTGCTGTTGTTTATTTACCTCTACAGACATTTTTTTGACCGTGACATCACGCACTGGTTTCAGACTCTGCACAACTTTAGTGTTTTCGTCACTGAGATGTTGGGTTTTTGGAGCAGGAAGTGACCATATTTGGACGTGAGTTTTGTTGTCAGTATTGTATCAGGCCACATGTGTTAATCTTTGAATTCAGGTGTTTCAGTTCCATGGCCGCAGACGCATAAAATCAAGCACCTATCTGTGCCGTCTGCCTTTACAAACATTTGTGAAAGAATAGAACT
Source organism: Andinoacara biseriatus (assembly GCA_015108635.1). Classification (NCBI taxonomy): domain Eukaryota; kingdom Metazoa; phylum Chordata; class Actinopteri; order Cichliformes; family Cichlidae; genus Andinoacara; species Andinoacara biseriatus. Next base: position 99,673 of record VUQJ01003656.1, read on the forward strand.
GAAATCCAGCGCGGCAGGATTCCACTGTTGCAACAAGTTATTCTGTTACATTTCTTCCCTCCTAGATATTCCATGATCAGCAGTCATATTACTGCAAAAGTGGAAGAACTTAGGAAGCACAGAAAGTGTCAGACCACATTTAGAGGGTCCTCAGGTGCTGGGGCAAATAGTTTCCAACGCTCTGCTGACTCAGTGTCTGCAGGTTGCCAAACCTCCTCTGCCATTAACATCAGTACAAAAACTGTGTGCCAAGAGCTTCATGGCATGGGTTTCCCAAGACCGAGCAGTTCCTGTAGGTGTGATGTGGAGGATGGAAGGACACACAGACCTCTACAGGCTGGGCAACAGCACCCTGACTGCTATCAGGTATCGGGATGAAATCCTTGGACCTCTCAGACCCACAGCTGGTGCAGCAGGTCCTGGGTTCCTCCTTGTGTACGAAGGCCTCATGTGGGGAGAATCTGCAGGCCGTTCCTGCAGGATTAATGAACTGATACCACTGACTGGAAATTCAACTACTGATTATACATTGGTTCAAGTATAAATTTATTATTTAATCAACTACTATGTACAGATTTGAGTCAACTGCCAATTATTAATTTAATTCAGTTATTATCAATCTAATCATCTGATTTGTTTACTTATTTAATCATTGATTGATTCACTATTTAATTCATCATTTGATTGCAATTTTAGTCTGAAACATTATAATTTTGTTCATAAGGTAAAAAGAGTAAAAATAAGACCCAACAGACTCAAAGTAAATTCCTCCACCGATGCAAATGTTGGTGACCGTTAGGACACATACGTGTGTCATACGGTGATGCATGAAAACAGCACAAACAGAGAACGCAGCAGTGCATTTGTGTGTGTGGGGGGGTGCCTAAGAGGAAAATGAAAAGAATTGATATTTAACAATTTTCTTAATGCCATTAGGACGGAGCATGAGCTGGCACACAGACTCACACTCTGGCTGCTGAATCAGAGGCTCTCACTGCTTCTAAAATGCTTAAGATAGGAAATCTCTTTATTAGTCCCACGATGGGGAAATTCAGTGTAGCAGCAGCAAAGGTATCGTACAGAGGACAAACAGTAACTAGGATACAATAAAATATACATATGTATAAAAGTAAACACTATAAACAATATGTACAATATAGACTATATGTACCAGTATGTGAAAATAGATTATTATATTGCACCTGTTGTGCATCCATGTGCTCTGGAGACTCCGGAGCCTCTTTTCCGTTCCGCTGTCTTCACCACCCTCCGTAAGTGCCTCCAATCAGAGGTGTTTGCTCCTGCCAAGACTGAGATGCCACTGGACAGCACGCTCTCTATGGTACCCCTGTAGAAGATGGTGAGAATCGGAGGGCGGAGATGTGCTTTTTTCATCCATCTCAGGAAGAGCATGCACTGCTGGGCTTCAGTGTGAGTAGTCCAGGTCAGAGTGATTGTTAACTGGACCCCCAGAAACTTCGTTTTGTCGACAAGCTCCACTGCTGTATCATTGATAATTAGTGGTGTGTGGATGTGTTTGCTCCTCCTGAAATCAATGATAAGCTCTTTTCTCAGCGTTCAGGGCCAAAGTATTGATCTCACACCATCTGACCAAATGGTTCACCTCATCCCTGTAATTTAGGTCGTGTCATTCTGGATTAGACCCACAACTGTAGTGTCGTCCGCAAACTTTGCAATGTGATTGTTGGCGAAACTAGCACAGCAGTGATGGGTCAACAAGGTGAAGAGCAGCGGGCCCAGGACACGGCCCTGGGGGGGAGCCAGTGCTCAGAGAGATGACATTGGAGACGGTGTCACCCACCCTCACCGACTGAGGTGCTGTTTGTTAAGAAATCCAACAGCCAGTTACACAGGTGGGTGCTGAAGCCAAGAGAAGACAGTTTGCGTATCAGGTGTTGAGGGATGATGGTACTGAAGGCAGAGCTAAAGCCTAGAAACAGCATGCGCACATGTGTATTCTTTTCTTCCAGATGTTCTGAGCTCAGGTGCAAAACAGATGATATAGCATCATCCACTGAACCATTGGAGCGATAAGCAAACTGGTTTGGGTCGAATATGGGAGGAAGTTGGCCCTTAACCAGCCTCTCGAAGCACTTCATCATGACAGGGGTGAGTGCTACAGGCCGGTAATCATTAAGGGAGGAGATTGTATGTCTTTTGGGAATCGGAATGATCGTAGCAGTCTTTAAGCACGATGGAACAATAGCTTGCTCCGGCGAGGTTTTGAAAATATCTGTGAGAATCCCGGCTGGCTGGTCAGCACATTCCCTGAATATACATCCGGGGATGTTGTCAGGACCTGCCGCCATGCAAGGGTTCACTCTCCTTGGGGTTTTCCAAACTTCCTTCGTCTCCAGCTGTAGCAACTGCTCGTCAGGGCGAGGAGTAGATTTTACTGCAGGGGTGGTATTGAGGGTCTCGAACCTTCCAAAATGATTATTAATTTTATTGAAAAACTCAATGTTATTCTCACGGGGGGTGGGGTGGGGGGGTGGAGTGACCTCACAGTCTGTAATCGCCTGGATCCCTTGCCACATTTGTCTCGTGTTAGAGGGCTCACTGAAGAAATCTTGTACTTTTTTACTATGGACACGCTTTGCGATTCGTATTGCCCGGATCAGGTTCAGGTTAGCTCTCGCTAATCTGAGTGCTATCACATCAGCTGATTTGAAGGCAGTATCTCGTGCCTTCAGCCGCACACGTACCTCACAGGTCATCCAAGGTTTCTCATTTGCTCGTGTGAAGATGTTTTTGCTCACACTCACATCCTCCATACACTTCTGGATGTGTGCCAACACGGACTCAGTGTACTCATCCACCCATGTGTGGTGATGTTCAGTGGCCGCTGCCTTGAACATCTCCCACTCAGTGCGTTCGAAGCAGTCCTGAAGTGCTTCCATAGCACCTTTAGGCCAGACCCTCATTTGCCTTATGGTGGCCACTTTTCTGATCAGCAGAGGTTTATATGCTGGTGTAAGCATCACAGAGAGGTGGTCAGAAGGTGGGGGTGGGGTGATGCTTTGAATGCATCTCTAATATTAGTTTAAACCAGGTCCAGTGTGTTTTGTCCCCTGGTTCTTCACATACTGATGGAAATGAGGAAACACAGTTCTCATTTTTGCCTGATTAAAATCCACATGATGTCAGCTGTGTGGTGAGGGCGGTCAGCCTCATCACAGTGTTGAAAGGGAAAAGACAATATTGCCCCATACAGCCCTATTAATTATCCCTTGTTTATATATGAATGATGTGGAATCTTTAAAGCCATGTGACAACCTAATTTGCATATGGAATGTTGGAACTCTTAGCTGTGAACATGCCTTGTAATCCTCGGCATTTTAAAACGGCAGTCATTGTGGTTAACTCGCTTTTTGGAGCTGACCTCCAGTGGCCACTAGAGGAATTGCAATTTCTGGCACATTTTTCAGCCCTGGAAGTCAGTTCGGATCGAGTTAGGACACTAAACTCAGTGGTCTCTCTGCAACAGTTAGTGAACAGCCAAATGATTCTTCTATAATACAGCCAGATTAAATACATGTGATTTTCTTAGTCTATAAAATAGTTTGTAATTTTTTCATATATTCGATACATATACACGTTTCCACTACTGAGCCAAGTGCTTTGCTCCCAGTTTCCACATTGGTGTGGACCAAAAAAGCTGCCCTGCATGTCATCGTTACACAGTTAAGTTTAATGCCAGTTAAACACACTGTTCACCAGCCTGAAGTCTGAGTTTGGTATCAAAACATTAGGAACATGTTTTAATACTCTTTTCTGCACAGTGCTGCTGCTGTACATCCATTAAATTGCCTCTGAGCTGAGCTCCAAAGCACTTCAGGACCACAAGCTCCCATAAGAAAAACAACACATTGGAAAAGAAGGAAAAAAATACCCATTCATCTGCACACTGAGGTATTGTCTTTGCAGCATGCTTGGCTGTGTATTTTTATTAAATAATCCTATACGGCCAAGTTTAAATCTTGATTTGGACCCCCCCCCCCCCCAATTTAATTTAT
>VUQJ01003669.1:7063-17881 GCA_015108635.1 Andinoacara biseriatus
AGGGGAGGGGGGGGGGGGGGGGGGGGGGTGTTGTGCCCAAAAAGGCAAAGCAAAAACTGGAAACAGTGCAGAGATAATTATAAACTGCAAAGACTAAATAAAAATGTGCGTGATGACAAAAATCTGAAGTGAAACTAAAAAGACTGCAAGGTTGACACAAAAATATTAGTGACATGAAAGAAAAATGCTGTCATATGCTTACATTTGCACCTTTGAAGGCATGTTTAGTCTTTTAAAGAACCTGTGCCATTAATAATTATTCTCAGCTCATCTCATTTAATATCAACCCCTCATTTAATCTTCTATCCTCTTTGTGTTTGATGCAGACGTACAGTGAGAGTCAGAGTCCGTAACTAATCCATGACTGTGTGGAAGTAACCTGTGCCATCTGTTCACAACAAGAATCGTTGATTCATAAACCTCTGGAGCATGACCAGCCTATCCCAGCTGACATAGGGTGAGAGGCAGGGTACACCTGCTAGCCTGTTGCAGGGCCAACACAGAGTGACAGACAACCATCCACACTCACAATCACACCTGTGGGCAATTTAGAATCACCAATTAACCTAACCCCAGTAACTGCATGTTTTTGGACCGTGGGAGAAAACCGGAGTACCCGGAAAAACCTACACAAACACGGGCAGAACATGCAAACTCCACACAGAAAGACCCCAGCCAAGGTGGAATCGAACCTGGGACCTTCTAGCTGTGAGAAAGCAGTGCTGACCGCTGTGCTGCCCTGTTCACAAAGTTTGAATGCATTTTTTTAGAAGTAGAATACATCGTAAACATGTTTCGGTGCTTACCTGAAAACATGTATGGAAGGAAATATTTCCTTAAGATTGGTCAGCAAAGTGGCAAAAACATTTTAGGATGGTTATCCTGGTGCTATGTGTGAGCTGTTGGGGACATGCTGAACTTTTCTGTCAGCAAGCGGTGCTGTTTTTGCCGCTGTTAGCTGCTGTTAGCCTTTATTAGCTGCTGTTATCCTTTGTTAGCTTCAGTTCAGGAGATGAGTGCTGAGGTGAGGAGGAAAGTGTCAGTCACATTTCTTTCCTTCATGTTTTTGTTTCTTTGGTGATCAGATAGTAAAACATCGCTGTGACTCTTCATATTTTGAGTCTGAAGGTTCAGACATGAATTAAGAGTTTCCTCCACCGCACACAAACGCAGCAGTCTTCTCCTCTGCCGTTGGCCTATGTTGGCGTCTTCACCCACATGCAACTAGGAGCAACTGAGATGTCCATCTCTGCCACTATATTCAAGATTATGGGGCAATATGGCGGCTTCCACAAACCAGCGCCTGTTCCTATGTATATTTTAATGGATTAATTCTACATTTATGAGAATGTATCAATTTGTTAGATGTAGTTACACACTAATTAATGTATATTTGTGAGTACAATAATTCTTACTGTACTGACTGCACCTTTAACTCTCTTCAACTTTTTTAGCTGTTGTTGAATTGAGGTGACATTTGGATTGCGACACTACATGAATGCACAGTCAGAGGCATCTGTCTTTCAATCTTACAAACAGAAACCATAATTTTCTGCATGGCAACAAGATGTAGGAGGAATTGAGGAGAACTGATCTTTTAACGTCAGGTACAGTAACCAAAAAGCTGCAAGGCAAGCAAAAGGCACGATGCACAATACCGAGACAAAGCAGAGGGGAAAAGGATTCAAGAAAACTGAAAGTTACTGAGGCCGAAAGCAGCAGAGAGATGCAGAGAGAGGATGCGAGCTGAAAGAAGAACGCATCAACCAAACAACCGAAAGGAAGCGATGAGTCAGAGGCAGAGAGGCAAAAAGACTGAGTGAGAGTCGAGTGAGTTCGGTGGTGTGGTTCAGCGTGCTTCCTGTCAGGGATAATAATAGAGCTGTGTGTTCCTCTCTGCGAGAAGCGTGGGAGGAGGAGGAGCAGTGATGTGACACGTGGGAAGGATGCATGTTACTGTCACTACAGGGGAAACGGCAACATCCCCTTTAATGCACGCTCACACATTAAAAACACACACACACACACACACACCCTCTGCCTCTGCTCTGACTCACAGATATCTTCATATCTGGTTTACTACATCTTTACTACATCTGAATGTTTATATCCTGCTCTTGATTTAATGCTTGTTATCTTATTTTTGAACATGTGCTGAGAAAGACTTTATCCTTAATTCAAAAATAAAGAGCCAACCTGATATTTCATTACATGTTTCACATGGTTCAGAGTCACATATGGAAATATTCAGAAGTTTTAGAGCAAGTTTTTTTGTATTGTATTATTGTAAAATTAAAAGCGTCATCATGTATCCCACCTTGTGGGACTTTGGTCTGCTTGGTCCATTAAAGTCATAAGATTTTCTGATAAACTCTGTAGCATGAACTCAGATAATACCCGTGAGAAGGAAATTATGGTAACACATAAGCGCCACAGAAAGTTTATTAAAGATAATAGTAGGTTTTCCAGATTAGCATTTTTTCCATTTTTGTGGCTATTGTGGTTTTCATGGTCAGGTCAATTTTGCGTCCTCCACCCTCTTTGCGGCAACTGAGGGGAAAAAAGATGTCACACAGAACAGCAATATTAACAGCATGCGTCTATCAACTTTACTGGAAGCACAAAAAGGCCTGTGCAGGACAGGTTAACACAAATATACCCTGTGCACAGGCAATGTTAATTCCCCTATGGTCATACACTTCCATAATAGTAACATTACAAGTCTTTGTGAGCCTTCATATGTAAGGAGGGATGACCAGAGCTTGTTTATGTCTTCAGATGCATTTGCAGTTATAAAAAAATTGCACCCCCTGATTCAATAGCTTGTAGAACCACATTTGGCAAAAGTAACTTGATTAATGATGATCAGTGTCCCACATCGTTCTGGAGGAATCTCCGCCCACTATTTACTGCATTGTTTCAGTTCAGTTCGAGGCTCACAGGCATCTGTTTCAGGCTTCACAGGAGCATTTAAGTCGACTTGAAGTCTGGACTTTGACTGGGCCATTGCAACAGCTTGATTCTTTTCTTTTTTTAACCATTTTGTTGGCGCGCTTGTGATCATCGTTCTGCTGTATGACCAAGTTTCAGTCGTGCATCTGCAGGACTGACAGATAAGACGCCTTCATGTTTGATCCAAGAATTTGGTAGACAGAGGCGTTCATGGTTGATTCAAAGACTGTGCTTGCAAAACAAGCTCAAATCATCACCTCTTCACCACTGTGCTGACAGTTGCATTGAGTCCCATCACCTGGGCTCCCGGAAAATTCCCAACTGGCTCCCTGCAAATCTCTGACTTCCAGAGTTAACCAGCTTCCCCAGAGGGGTGAACCCATTCCCACCAGTTCATCTGAGCATTGCACAGTCTGACCTTAGGGTGAATTTGCTGGGATGTCCGGAATGGTCCGGACCAGAAAACTGCCTAAACTTCAAGCGTGTTTGATAGCAAGCAATATCTACTTAACTTTTCACAGGATTACATAGAATACTGTGAAAACTTTATTTTTTACATGCCGTTATATTATTTGTAATTCATGCTACAGTGTGTGAGTTTGATATAAAATTGATAAATATCGCAGCCTTTGCATTGGCACCCTTTAGGACTCCTACACTTGGTGCAGTTGCATGTGATCTTAACTATTGATGTCCCTGATGACTAATTTACTAATCAATTAAATGGGAGCAAAAAAAGAACGTGTTGCTGAAATGTGTCTTTTCTCTGTGCATAAGACTGAACATTTAATGACATTAATAGCAGCAACCTTCTCTCCATGCAGGTTAATGTCTGCACGCTTGTGGGATGTTTAAGCATCGCTCTGATTGAGTGATTAAATGTCACTTTGCTTTGGTACAACCTACGTGCAACCAATCACTTTCTACATCAAAGTACTGCAGAACCACATCTGTCTGAATACATAGAGAAGGAATTTCATGCAAAAACATTTGCTTTTAAACCAACCCACCTGCTATTACCAGCTGTGAGTATTGATTGTATCTGACCTGGTTCCAGACATCTGAGTCACCAAATATTGCATTTAAGATCTTTAAATTCTTCAAGAATTCAGATGGACCTTGTGCTTTTCTTACACACAACTTGTCTTCATGGGATAGTAATTTTTTAAGATTATCGGGTGACCATAAACCATCCCTTAGTTATGCTGCAATAGGCCGAGGCTGCTGCGGGGGTTCCCATGATGCACTGAGCATTTATTTTTCATTCACCACTTTTCACTCTCTACGTATTTATACCCCACTCTGCATTTAATCATTAATTATTATTAATCTCTGTTTGTCTTCCACAGCATGTGTTTTGGCCCCTCCCCCTCCCCTCTGCCCCTCCCTGAGCCCCGGTTCTGCTGGAGGTTTCTTCCTGTTAAAAGGGAGTTTTTCCTTCCCACTGTCGCCAAGTGCTGCTCATAGTGGGTCGTTTTGACTGGTGGGTTTTCTCTGTAATTATTGGATGGTTTTTGCTTTAGAAAACCTTGAGAGTGTTTGTTTTGATTTTAAAAATTAAGCACTTTTAGTAACTAATATTGCTGCTGCAACTGACTGAAAATAATGTCAGGAGGACCGACATACCACTTGTTATTTATTGTTTCTGTAGCCTCAAATTTGGCACCACAGTATACATTTTTATGTCTACCTGCCTTTTTGTTTTGACTCATTTATTTTTCATTTTTTTGAAAGACGTCTTTAAATGCCCTGCACATTTTCTCAAAACAGTGGAGACATGTACACATCAATAAAGATCATAAAGTGAGACCGCACTCACCTTTGCGTAAGTTCTGCAAACACAGGAAGTTTTCATTTCTGTGGCTATTTTGGGTATGTAGACTTTTTTGTAAACATGGAAACACACATATAACCACAGAGACGTAGACTTATATGAGCGAGTCTCCCCCCACCCACTGAAACGACCTTCAGACATCCAAGTCAGCACTAAATATATCTTAAAATATTTGAAAACCAAATATGAAACCAAAACAGACGTCATGACTTAAAACCATATGAAAATTACCGGCTTTTGATGGCAATACTTTTTCCATTGTTACCATTTTGACTCTAACTTTGACTGTTCTTGCAGCTTGCACATTAAGTGTCATATAAATACACAAAATAAAGAATAATAATTCAAAATACACGACAGTGAACTTTATCCTCTGAAATAATTTTCATTTTTATTGCATAATAATGGCATGAATGTCGTGGTAATTTGGAGCTTTTAATTCTTTTTTTGATCTGTTTTTTTTCCAAACTTGAATCTTTAATGACTTCATAAAACAAGAATTGGATGCACAACTTTGAATTTATTTTGGATTTTCTCTGATCCACACAGGTTTAAAATACTGTATACATATAATCGATCAGATGCTTTTGGTAACGCTTCTGGAATAATTGACCACACTTCTTTGCAGTGTTGTCCATCAATTTTCAACACGATTGAGGCATTCAAGAAATTGAATGTTAGCCTGCTTCACCCGTTCCATAACCAGTTTTGATGTGTGTTTGTGATCACTGTCACGTTGGAATACCCAGTTGTGTCCAAGTTTCAACCATCTAGCTGTTTGAGGTGAAGTTGAAGAGCTTGGACGTAGCCCTCCACCTTCACTATTCATTCACTTTGTGCAATGTACCGTTACCACTGGCGGCAAAGCAGCCCCAGAGCATGATGCTATCACCACCATGCTCGACGGTGGGTGCAGTGTTCTTAGGTTTCAAAGCCTCACATTTAGTCCTCCAAACATACCTTCAGTCATTGTGGCCAAATAGCTCAGTTTTTGTCTCATCTGAATATAAAACTTTTCTATGCATGTATATATTTGAGCCTGTGTGTATACCTTTCAATTCAATTCAGTTTTATTTATATAGTGCCAAATTACAACAAACAGTCTCCTCAAGGTGACCCAACAAAAATTACAGAGAAAACCCAACAGTCAAAACGACCCCCTTACGAGCAAGCATTTGGCGACAGTGGGAAGGAAAAACTCCCTTTTAACAGGAAGAAACCTCCAGCAGAACCAGGCTCAGGGAGGGGCAGTCATCTGCTGAGAGCGGTTGGGGCTGAAGAGAGAGAGAGGACAAAAGACACACTGTGGAAGAGACACAGAGATTAATAATTACTAATGATTAAATACCGAGTGGGGTATGAACACATAGAGGGGTGTCTGTCCCCCGAATCCAAACTAGCAGCTTAATAATCTGCCACCCCGTGGCTAACTGCAACGACATTGTTAATATGAAATGTGAAAACAGCATCGGTCACATTAGTGCCGTCTGGGTAGACTCTAATACTCTTGGCTGTTTTTGTGCAGTACTGAAAGCACCTTTGGCATTTTGAACTGTTACCTGCAGTATTTTGTGGTTTGGAAGCTTCAAACATGAAAAAAATTCAAAGTGAATGAAAACAAATCTGTTTCACATCCTCCTGCAGACAAAACAAAAGAAGACGCTCTCTAGAATAGAATAGATGTGTTCCCATCATTTGTTAAACAATGAGAAGCAGTTTCTGTACACATCCTTCCTCCCACCTGCGTTGTCTCCACACACCACCCACCTCTCTGCATACCTGCCTTGTTTGCACATACACCTACGTTTTTGTTAAATCTGTCTCCCCTCTAAGTCCCTTCTTCAGAAAAACACTGCAGTATGCAAATCACTCATTGCATGGTAACGCCCACACATCATTTTTAAGGAGCATCAGTAAATTGCAGCGTCTTTACAACTCCCCCAACAGGAAGTGGTGGTGGTGGAAATTGTCCTTGTTCCCATGGTGGTCGATGGGCTGAAAATTTTATGATCAAGCATGAACACATGGTTAAACAACTGAAGGAATTGCGACTTGGCACATGGCTCAAGTGTTCATTGTGTAAGTGACGGCAATACCGGGAGCTGAAGCGTTATCATCATTAGGTCCTCTGTTGCTCTGTTAGGTACCACGTGGAGGAACGTGCACAGCCAAAAAAGATAACCATTAATGTCTGAACTAGTGACCAAGTGAGACCCGCCAGTTTGACAGCGTAGGAAAAACAAAAAGTTACACACCGACTTGTAGACTGCAGAACTTCTGCCAAAATTTCTGCTACCCAACAAAGTTTGTATAAGGAGGTAAAGTGGTGATCTGGACACCTATCTGCATCAGCTTCACCTGCCAGGTGGTCTCAGGACCTTCCTCCAATTGGGGTTATTCACTAATTTAATACCTTACACAGTCTGTCTTCTGCAACTTTGATACTAAAATGTAATAAATGAGCACCTAGCTCTTTGTTAGCTAGCTGCTAGCACAAAAAAACACCCTCAATTCCCTGATAAGTTTAAACTTTCGTTTTTTTTGAAGGGGTATTACTCACAGCACTGCATTATCACTGACATCAATTCCCATTCATTTACTATAATGCAGAAAGCATCTGTGCAGTTATTTGTTTTTCTCTGGCCCCAATTTCAAACTTGACACAGAGGTGGGCTCCTGCAGGTGCTTATCCGGGGGTGGGTAATTCATTTTCCCAAATGACACATGACAAACTGGACTGTTGTGAAGGGCCGCACCGATAAGCTTATTGGGTTAATGGTGCAACCCATTTTTATATTTATGCGCATAAAAAATAACTCGTAAAAGCATTGTGCTATTTTAATTTCATGGCAAAAACGCCACATTTATATCCATAAGAGCTTAAACAGTACATGCCGAGCAACCACCAAGCAGCAGGGTAAAAGGTTTCATTTGTAACATATGAATAAAATCTACCATATCTTTTTCTTACAGCGGTGACGAGCCGTGCTCAAAGACGATGGCCATTTGCCGGGGTAGCCAACACTTAACCTAATAGATGCTGAAATTAATTTTAAAAGCAGATCATGATTAAGAAAAGGCAACTGTTGAACTCCTAAACTGATGTGTTGATACATTTTGGTTCTGTTCTTTTCAGTTGTTTCGCAGTTTGTTTTTAACCTCCTCAGGGAACCGTGAAGTTTCACTATGAAACAAATAAGCAGAATTTATTTAAATATGATTGACACCACAGCAACGCAGCGGGTAAAATCAGCATTTTTGGGATTTCCCAGAGAGGCAAAAGTAGGCACGCTTTCCCATCAAGGCACAGCAGTTGAGCTTTTCCCCAGAAATACCAGCGAGAGTTTTGTGGGTATTCTTACCCCATGAGGTTCAGACCGGCTGATATTATTGCAGAGCGTTACGATCTGTTTCAAGCAGTTGCAGGTTCACACACTGCGTCTGCTCTGGGAGCCTGTTCTTGAAGTGGGGGCGCAAAGGAGGTCTTAATAAAGAAACCAGTCTGTGACAACATAAATCAACAAACTAGTGAGATTTAGATGTTCCAGAGTAGAATCTGGAGTGCCCTTAATTATGGATCTTTTTATTGCTCAAACATTTCTGAAACAGCTGCAGTGACACAGCTGTATGGGTGAATACTGTTTTCTCCGATAGTGTCTGGCTTTTCCTATTTTTATCCCACCAAAATTCTTGTCTGACTCACATTTCCAAACATAAATCCTAAATTTAGCTTTCTCTGTGTGTGTGTGTGTGTGTGTGTGTGTGTGTGTGTGTGTGCGTGTGTGTGCGACCGTGTACAGAAGGGGAATTAGTCCAAAAGGTTTTTCCTCAGTTCATCTTTAAATTCATCTTTATTTGTGTTTTAACCTGCTTATTTAAATGATGCACTTGATTTCTGCAGCTTGCTATTAGAGCAGAAATTCTTTATCTTGTGGTCACCCCACCACCACCACCACCACCACCTCCCTCCATTTTCTCCAAACCGCCACAGAGCCCGATGCATACACTGAAGGAAGACAAGCAGACAGAAACTGACTGATTACCCCCCCCCCCCCGTGCACCAAAGAAGTCGAGCCAAATATGCCCTTCCTGTCAAATACTTTACATTTAAAGTGACAGTGATTATAAGTCCAACTGACTGATTTTATACAGTCATACAGCTGTTATAAGTCCTACAATGATAATGACTCACTGAGTCTTTTGATGTGCAATCGTAGAAATTTCTAGTGCATTACCTGGGCTGCCTGTTTCCATATTGTGTTACATTCTAAACGAGTGATTAAAGAGATCGTGGGAGCAAATCTTCTGTGTGATAGAACATTCACACAGAACTTGTATCGCCATCAAACGTGAGTGAACAGCAGCCACACCTGCGAGCGGAGACCACCAGCAGCCACAGAGAGGGTGGGAGATCAGACCTGTGATTCCAGAGGAGTGGGCCGGGGCTTCTGGGGTTTCCAGACGTGCAGGTTTAGGTTTAGGGGCAGGCTGAGGCTCCAGTTGGGCCCTGAGATCTTACGTATACATTCATTTTCAATTTTGTAATTTAAAGTTTTGAGATTGTTATTTTCTGACCTGTTTTTCATCCTGAGTCTGTGGCAGCTGCCAGACAGGAAGCTGTTAATGAGATCCAGCCTCAACTGAGCAAAATCAAAATGAATCTGGGAAAACACAGATCAGATTTCCAAATGAGCAAATTTGAGGATGACTTTGTCTATTTGCCCCCTTTCTGATTTCCATATTTTGCATATTTGTTACGCTTTGGTCATGGAATGAAGATGAGGACCCCAAAATGCCGACAGGTGATGTGGAAACTCAAGGTAACTTACAGGCAACACTTTCATCCAACAAAAAACACAACTGTGGCTCCTTCGGGGGAAATGAACACAAGCAGTGCAACCAGTCGAGGTAACAAGACCAGAGGAAGTAAAACTGAATACTAAACACACAAGACAAAGGCCACCAAAATAAAAACATGAAATGACTAAAAGATGAGAACACCGAACAGAGAGAGACATAACAACAAGACAATGAACTGAAACAGGGAATATAAGCAAACTATCATCAAGAGCTAAACTAGAGAGCAAATCTAAAACTAAGAATAGCTCCAGGATGTAAGAAATCCGCTGTACAAAAACCAGAAAACTCAAAGCAAAAACTGCTACAGTGTGTGTTTTTGTTTAGGTTGTTTAGGTTTTTGGACGTGTTTGTGTTGCGGGCTGAGCTGGTGTTTCGTATCTCCGTAATCAGTCTTTCTTGTATTCATCGTTTGTCGCGATGTCGAGTTCACGTGTCTTAGTTTTCGTCTCTTCGTTTGCTGCTTCCTGTCTTATTTTGAAAGCGTCTTTCATCGTGCGCAGTGTGCTTTAGGTTGCCTGGTCTCGTTAGCTGTTTCCACTCTCCTCTCATTACTCGTTGTGTATTAATTGACTGTTTTTCCTTCTGTTCTTTGTTGTGTTGTCATCCATGGCGCCCTCTTTGCTGTGTGTCTGTCTGAGAGCGCATCGGCATACTTTAAAATCTGTTTGATCATCTGCAACATCTGCAACTGAAATCAGGAAGGCGGCAAATAACTGAAAGTTATATGTCTGTGTAGATTCTCAGTCATCCAGGTCATCGTAGTCTCTGGAGCTTGGAAAAAGGGCAACTGGACTTCTTTTTGCTTCTTGAAGACGTTTCGCCTCTCATCCGAAAGGCTTCTTCAGTTCTCAGCCAAGTGGTGGAGAGACCCAGGTATTTAAACCCCTGTGGGTGTAGTCCCCTGGAGGTGTTATGACCCTCTATTGTTCATGTGATTAAACGCATGTGCCAAGGTGTGAAGGGGGGCGTGGGTCATTTCAATCAGTGGTTTCAGTTGAAACCAATAAAAGGACTTCGCTCCATTGTTCCATGTGGCCTGTTGGAGTCGCTGGAACAAAGGTGTGAATGGGGGTTGAGACGTCTGGGAAGGGAGCTCAGGACAGCACTGTAAGCAGGGGAAAGGTGGTGGCGTAATCCACCTCCTCTATTCAAGGATGGTTGTTCACAGTGGA
>VUQJ01003670.1:6700-21826 GCA_015108635.1 Andinoacara biseriatus
TGAGACTGGTCAGGACTTTGACCGTACTCAGACTGATGTGGATCCTGTAGGCTGCAAAAGATCACACTGAAAATCAGGAGGAAATATTGACTCTGACATATTTATACACAAACAAAAGTGAAACACTGCTGTAAGAATGATTTCTGAGAGATCAATCATTTTACATACGCAGCCCAGAGGACTCCATGAGTGAGGCTGTGGTCACCGTGTCTCCAAACAGACAGTACCTGGGCATCTTGAGTCCAACCACACCTGCTACCACCGGACCTGAAGACAGTGAGAGGCAGGGTACACCTGGACAGGTCACCAGTCTGTCACAGGGCTAAGACAGAGAGACAGACAACCATTCACACCTATGGGCCATTTTGAATTACCAGGTAAAGGGATGGCTATAGTTCAGGAGGTAGAGCAAATCACCTACTATTCTGAATGTTAGTGGTTCCATCTTTTTTTAAGTTTTTTTTAAGTTGTTTTTATATAAAATGCTGTTGTTTCTTTTATTCTGATGGGGATATGCTCTTTCAATGAAGGGTTGCAGTTTGGGGGAACTGCAATCCTGTTCTCTCTCTCTCTCACACACACACACACACCCCACAGCACACACAGACACAAGCGCACAGACACGCAGACACAGGCACAAGCACAGACGCACACAAATGCGCACACACATAAGTCACGTACGCCATGCGCATACACGTAAGCACACATCTGTATATGGTAAACACTAAGAATACTGCTGACTGTATGTTGTAACTGGAGAGTTTTACAAACTCATGTGATTTTTACTGTGTGGGCTTTTGAATAAAAAGCAGCGGGGGAAGCCGCTCTTCTTCCTCTTTGTTCAAACTGGACTAGGAGGAGTCCTTGCAAGTAAAAATAAGGGTGGTGCGTTTGTTCCTTGTTTTATAAAATGATCTGAACCTATCACTATATAAGAATGAGTCCATTTACAATGTAAAAGGAAAAAGAGCAAATAAAAATAAAAAGAGCATTGCTGTGTTGGGAAAAACAAGGCACAATCTGAACCAAAAATCACTGCATATTTTATGTTGTTCAATGGTTTTATCTTACTTGAATTACTGTGTGGAGATAATGGGTAACACATACAAAAGCACACTACAGCCACTAAGCTCATTACAAAAAAGGAGCAATAAGAATAGAATAATTTTGGATATTGGGATTTTAAGGTCAAGCATGTTGAAATTTTATGAATCTGGTAAAATTTAAAACTGGTCAAATACTGTACAAAGTAACAAATATTTTACCAGTAATTTAAAAATGTTCATTGTGACAACCCCTGCTTTTTTTCAATCTCCAGGTGCTTCAGGCCTTTGATGGCCAGGAATCATCAGTGCCAACGAGGAACACCTGGGCCCTGTTCCCAAGGTATAAATCTGAGGCAGGAACTTCTCCTAAGTGCACCAGCCTGCTGCCAATATGTTTTGTGTTATGTTAGTTTTCGTCTAGGTTTTGTTGTCTGCTGTATTCACAACACTTACGAACATTTCTACACATATGCACACCCTACACCACTGGTTCCAACTTTAGTTCTATTAAGGTTGTTTATTAAAACCTGTGTAATTGGCAAAAGGTGTGTCCACCATTTTGGTCATGGCCTTACGAGCCAGGTTGTGAGCTGAGGACAGAGCTAAGTTTTTAAAACAAAAAGTAAGGATAGCAATGAGGAGCATGTTTCATCCTGGGCTGATGGTCCAGTGTTTTTGATTTTCTGAGGTTCTGGTTTTGTTTTCTTAGATTTCCTTACAGTTTAGATCCTGAGTTTGTTTTGATGTGTGGTTATTAGTTACGGTATGTCATTCGGTTTTTCTTCATTCTTGTCTTCCCTGTGTCTGTTTTGTTCCCCTGTCTTGGCACTTTTGTTTTTGTTTGCTTTCCTCTTATTTCTATGTGTTTGGTGTTAAGGTTCCTTCAGTGTGACAGCCTCTCTGTGTGTAGCTTGTTTAGTTACTTCCTGTTTTATTTCAACAGTCTAGTGTTCCCTGTACTTAGTGTTTAGTTTTTGCTTCCCTTGTCTCGTCTCTGAAACTATGTTCAGCTGTGATTCCACCTGATGTCATTCCTCTCCTTAGCTGCTGTTGTCTGTGTGCCGGCCTACCTGCTGTATGCTTTGCATTTTGAGTTTTGCGTAGCTTGCTCCATTCCAGTTTTGAGTTTATTTAATACAGTTTACAATTAAATACAGTTTGTGCCTTGAGAGTCCTGCATTGCGGTCTTCTGCCTTGCCTGCCACAGCATAACGTGACAGCAAAAGATAACTGAATATTATGACATACTATCAAAAAGCAATATTTCTGGCTAGGTATAGTCAAATAATTATAGATTAATTCATAAAGATAATGTAACAAGGGACTGTATTATGTACATATATATACATATTAGATTGTATAATCAGAACAGACAAATGATCAAGTTAGTCATAAGAATTAATACACAGTTGCTTCCTCCTCCTTTTTGAACAAAAAAAGTCACTGATTGCACATGAATTTGATTGTTATGTGTATGTTATGTGTTCAAAATAAAGGTTTGATATGACAATACTCCTGTGGTCTGAGCACCATCCTTGTATTTTTTGTACTTTTTGAGCTGCTGTAATATGCAAATTTCCCCGTTGTGGGATCATTAAAGTTTTATCTTATCTTATTCCACTGAATGTGATAAGCCACTATTCCAGTTATTTGGAAATCTTTCTGTCTAGTTGGACACAGAAGTTGACCTTCACTGATCTTTCTAATCCATATGTGTCTACTATAAGGGGAGCTTACACCTGAGAAACATTGAGGAAACTTTGGATTCTTTAAATGAGGCCCCTTACACATTTAAACATGCTCTAAATATTAACTGAATTGCTAATTTCCTAATGCCATGGTATAAGCAGGTAATCTGTTGGCAGGTGTACCTGAATGCAGTCCAATGCGTATTTTGACTTTAATCTCTGGCATATGTTTGATCTTAAAGGCTCCTATTGAGTGCAGGATGTCCAGAGACATGTTGGCCACTTCAGCTGCATGCCGATTCCCATTTCTGTTGGGAACACCTGAAGCCACCATGTAGGCATCTCCAATGGTTTCCACCTGTAAGCAAAACACAAATAAACCTGTTATGTCTTTGTTCAGAGAATCAGGAGGTTCAGTGAAAGAAAAAAGAAACCTTGTTATTATTTCAGGGCAGACAGACATGGCTGAAATGGAAGTGCATTACCTTGTAGACATCATGGAGTGCAATGATGGCATCAAACATGGTGTAGAGGTCATTCAGCAGATCAACCACCTATACACAAGGACACTTACACATTTGGTTAAATGGTGATGGATGAATATCACAAAAGGATGCTCGAACAGTTTGTACCTCAATGGGCTCACTGAGAGCTGAGATTGTTGTAAATCCAACAATGTCACTGAAGTAAAGGGTGCAGTCTGAATAATGTTCAGGTTGGACGGGCTTCCCTTTCTTCAATGCCTGAGCCACTGACCTGGAACAAAACATCATTAGGAAGCAAACAATGCATAGCATCTTCTATGGCACCTCAGTGTCAATCACTGTTGTTTGATTACTGTTCTATGCAGAGAAATTACTGCATTCTGGCAGGTTACTGAGAAAGGGTGCTGCCATTACACCACACTATTTAATTCAATTCAATTTTATTTAAAGCATCAAAATAACAACTGTTGCCTCAAGGGGCTTTATATTGTAAGGTAAAGTCCCTACAATAATTATAGAGAAAATGCAACAATTAAAACGACCCCCTATGAGCAAGTACTTGGTGACAGTGGGTAGGAAAAACTCTTTTAACAGGAAGAAATGTATCATCTGCATAGCAATGAAATATATGCTATGCTTTGTATAATGTATAATGTACATTATAATGTAAATAAAATTGGTCCTAGCACAGAACCCTGTGGAACTCCATAATTAATCTTAGTGTGTGAAGAAGGCTCCCCATTTACGTGAACAAGTAAATGAATATCAGTAATATTGAAAGTAGCTTTACATAAAGAGATGCCTTTGAGATATTATGGATAATATTTTTCAAATGGTTAAATTTTTATTTGTGAAGAAAATCATAAAGTCATTACTAGTTCAAGTTAAAGGAATACTTGGCTCAACAGAGCTGTGACACATTGTCAACCTGGCTACCATGCTGAAAAGAAAGCTGGAGTTGTTCTAATTTTCATCATTAATCAGTAATGGAACCTATTCAATAATATGTTTCTGCTTACAGTCAACTTTTTTTTTTCTTCAAAAGGAGAAAAAAAGTCATGTGAAAAAAAAGTTGAATCAAGAGTCTCCATCCAGAGAAATAGACCTTCACCATCATCTACATCTCCAGAAACCCAAACAAGAAATGCATGACTTAATGCCTGCAGACCTACCGCCCAGAAAGCTGTGGTTTTTAAATGTCATTAGCTTATTGTGCTGTGTTACCTTTGACCATCACATACATCCTCCTGCCATGTCTGTATTTCATCTACAGCACTAGAAGGTTAGCTGACGCCTTAAATATGGTTCTCCCCTAAATCCATCAAGACCGAACTCTGTAGGAACAGGATTTTAGCTCAACTATGAACACCATCATCATCCCAGTCTGCTGCAGAACAGTCTCTCCCAGCTGAATGTGCCTGACTCCACCTGCAGGTGTAACACAGACATCCTGTCTGACAGGAAACAGCAGGTGAAATCATGTTTCTGTCTTCTGGACTATTATCACTGGTTATCCACCAAGCTATCTTCTTTCTCCTGCTACACCTACAACTGTAACAATCTACTAAGACCACCCACTCTGATAGGGATGAATCCAGCTACAGGTGAAAGGGTTATCATCTGGTGATGTGGTGTCAGAATAATCTGAAATCTGAAAAGGTGATGTAGTTTGGCCTCCCTAAAGGACCTGTACACCCCCACTGCCCTAAGGTAAGTTGAAATCTCGCACCATGATTACTCCTCTTTATCAGAAGTATGCATTCCATCAGGACCAAAGGATACATCATGGGACTACTTTCTTCCTATCTACTAGATTCAGGACCAAGGACGGAGCCCCCCCTCTCAAAGACTCACCTGCTCATCGGACACTCTGGCCCTGCCCCCAATTCACATTTCTGCTAATTATCAGCAGTAACTTATTCATTTATTTTTATATGAATTCTGTCTTACTTTGGCAAGAGCTGCCCCACCAGCTTTTCTGTCTTGTTTCTCTCAATCTCCAATTCATCTGTTCGTTCTCGGATCAGATCCTCCAGGTTTGAGCTGTACTGTTCTAACATCCGCAGCATGGAGTCAATGATATTCGCCCTCCTCCCTCGGCTGATACCTCGAAACTGGAAACAAACAGGACACATTGTCAGAGATGTCAGGATCAAATCTTTCCAGCAGAAAGCAGGAGCTGGCAGGAGAGAGACTTGCCTCACCTGTTTGAAAATTTCATCAAAGCTCGGCCTCTTACTCGGATCTTCATTCCAACATTCATTCATCAGAGTGAGACACTCAGGAGGAGCTTCATCAACTGAAACAATTGGCCTGCAGAGAGGAGGAGGCTGCTTCAGGCGCTCCACAATCTCTGAAAGACAGAGTAATCAGGGACAGACAGGTAATCAGAGACATACAGATGGAGGAGGCTGCTTCAGACACAGCATGATCTCTGAGAGGCAGACAGGTGAGATAGAGAGGAGGTCGCTTCAGATGCCTCACAATCTAAGACAGGCATTACAGCAATATAATGCAAGCAGGGCATTGTCGTCACTTGATGCTAAACTCTGATTAAAAGGTGTTTTTATTAGCAGGTCATGGCTTGAAAGTTAAAATTATAATCAACATGTACATGATGTGCACCACTTTGTCAGTTTTGTCGATTGTTTTCAGGATGGTCTGCTGCTGTGAATTGTGGGCTGGCATTATCTCCTTTCATACAGGGTAGTCTAGTGTGTCCTCTCTAAAGGAGGTAACAAGGAAGCACTGAAACTCCTTTTTTCAGTATTTGAAAAATTTGAGGAGCTCTTATTATGGCCTCTGTGCAGACATTTCCAGGTCACCTGACCTTACTAAGCAAAATGGACTATAGGAACGCACCCTGGACTTCTGCTAACAAGGACATAATGTTTGTTTTATGAACCCATCAAACCAGTCCAATGTTAGCGGAAAGTCATATATGAGCCCACAGGTGGTCAGACTTTCTCACCGTGAGCCGGCATGTCCATCATGGCATACGGCAGTGTTCGTGAGATCACTTCCTGTATGATGATGGAGAAACTGAAGACATCTCCAGCAAATGAACCCCCTGAGACTAGATTCCTTAGAAGTTCTGGAGCTGTCCACAGCAAGTCTGAGAGACAGGAACAGGAACAGAAACAGACACGTACATTTTTGACCAGATGTCTGTGCCCTCAAAGTATGACACGTTCGGAGGTATAAGGAGAAAAGTGTGAGTTTCATGTCCAAACAATGTCCTTCCTGAGGTATGTCATTGCCCAAGACAGCATCCGACCTGACCCAGCTAAGGTAAAACTGTAGTCGAGTGGCCTATACCATCAGTTTGCAAACCCTGAACTTCCAATCCAGGAGGAGACTGTTGAAATTATTGTATGAACTTTTATTTTGGTTTCTATGAGTTATCATATCTTCTGTTTTGATAAGTTGTAATATTTTATTTATATATATATATATATATATATATATATATTACTGTTTCCTTTTTTCTGATGGGGATATTCTTGTGATACGTTTAAAGGAGCTTTCAAAGGAACCGCAATCCAGTTCACGTCCCCCACAGCACGCAGGCACACGTATACACCATGCGCATACATGTAAGCACACATCCATATATGGTAAACAATAAGAATGTTGCTGACTGTATGTTGTACCTGGTGAGTTTTAAAACCTCACGTGATTTTTTTTTTTACAGTGTGTGTGAGAATAAAAAGGTGTTGGGGAAGCAGCTCGGTGAATATCCTTCCTTTGTGTTCTAACGGACACATAGGACGGCTTCCTTTGCAAGTAAAACTAAGGGTTGTGCGTTTGTTCCTTGTTTTATAAAAATGATCTGAACCTATCAAGATCATCATTCCAGAGTCCTGTGTGATCAGATCCCTGACCTGCTAACTGGAATCCCTGAGCCAAGCTGTGCAGTGAGAGGAGTTAAACCCTACCCTAACCCCTTAAACGTCCCCAACTTCAGACCATCACGTTCCTCCAACGACTGTTCTGGTGCAATACTTTCTAATAGTTCCTTAGGCATGTACATTGTCAAGAGAATTGGCACTTCTGATTTGAGGCTTTCCTTTTCAGAGGAGCCACAGCATCCAAAGTCGTACTGAGCACTAAATCAGATTAAAGGTCTGAGAAATCAGACAAACTCTGAGTAAGGACCAGGTGGACGATAAACAATAACAAATAAAACAGTTTTTTTAAATTTCCCAATTAGGGTGGACAAGACTAAGAGTCAGGCTTTCTAAAGAATTAAAACTCTGTCTGGGTCTTTGATTAATTACTAAGCTGGAATGGAAGATTGCTGCTACTCCTCCTCCTCGACCTGTGCTTCGAGCATTCTGACAGTGTGACTGGGGGTGTTGATTCATTTAAACTAACATATTCATCCTGCTGTAACCAGGTTTCTGTAAGGCACAATAAATCAATATTCTGCCTTACAAAATCATTTACAACATCTTAACCTGTTCATGTTTTTACCTTGTGGATCCTCAGGAATGCTGATTCCCTGAGAATCAAGGATCATGGGAAGTCCATAATCTGTGATTTTCAGTACAAAACGTCCATCAACTAAACAGTTTGTTGATTTCAAACGGCCATGAGTCACACCTCGTAGATGAAGGTACTTCATGCCCTGAAACACAGACAATAAATGTAAGTGGTTCTTATCAGTCACAGCTGAAGCAAATTAATATACCATCCCACAAAAACAAAACAGAGCTTCAGATAGTAAAAGAGTGCATCACTAACTTAAGATGTAATTTCTTTGAGACTCCAGCTCAGTCTGACAGACCAACATTGGCTCAAACAGGATTAAAGGATCAGCAGAATAACCCAGAGGCAAACCATCCAACACCTTAGGACTCAAATTCAAAAGCCTGAAGATTACCAGACTCATTATTAAGACCATTTTATTATTATGAGTGTACACCACTAACAATAATAATGAGCATCAGTAGTTAGGTAAGTAATAATTGCAGTATCAGTTGTAATAGTAGTCCATGTATGTCGAGTTCTTTTAAAAAATTCCCCACTTCAGTGTCAGCCGTAACTCGAACCGGCTTGGATCCCTCAGAGGACGCTGGCCAGCTCACTCAATTACACTTTCTTTTATTTGTTTCAAACATGTATTTGAATATTTAATGGAAGTTAATGAGGCAGGTTGAAAACCTATAGAAAAGAAACACAAAATCACATTAAAGTACCTCCTGATGAACCAAAAAGCAATCTTGTCATCAATATTAAACACATACTTTTACTTAATATTTATTCAGTTTTCAACCCAAGAATGTTCACTGTTTTATCCTTACTGTTTTTTAAAGACTTCAGAACTAAACAAAGCTATTTACCAAAGCAAGCATGCATGCCAGTTACTTAAGAGGCCCAGACAACTTTCACCACAATCAGTTTGATTGGAGTAATTATTCATTTAAAGGAAATTGTACAAATGAAACTAACCATGCCAAACCTTAAACCATATTCACCAGAGTTCAGCAGTAAAAATCAAATAAATCCACCTACTAGTGGCGTCTCTGGGTCTCCTAGAACACTGACACACAGCTCACCTCTCTGCTGCTACATTCTGCCATGATGGCTGGACAAACTTGCACACACCTGGTCAGGAGGGTTAAATCACTTCCTCAACTGGTCTGAGGCCTACAAGCTCACACCAAGCCATTCAGTCAAGTCAAACTAATAAAATATAACACGCATAAGTAGCAGAATTATGTTTTTTTTTTCTTTCTTTTGTTTTTTTTGGATAGGTATATACAACTTGACAATGTATTATCAGTATCAGTACAAAGAGTGGCGTATTGACAGGAAAAAGCAGGCAAGTGGTGCTTGTGTAGTGAAATTTCAAAAACCTGACAATTAAAACTAAAGGGAATGTGATCTCACTTCTGTCTTCTTGGATTTGTCACAACACTTCTGCTCTGTTTGCATCCAGACTTTTCAATTACTGACATCTTGTGTCCACTGCCACCTCCCTGTATTAGTTATTTCAGCTTTCTGTGTCACCTGCACATCTAGCTTATAAAGACATTCTGGACAACTTTACTCGTCAACCGCCCTGAGCTAGGGTAGGGTTGATGATCCCTCCAACTGTACTGCCACAGAATTTCTTAACATTGCAAAGTCATTGAATTTAGTGCAACATGTTCCTTGCCCCACACATAAGCGGGGCCACACGCTTTATTTACTTGTCTTGGCAAAAACTCCTGGTGCATCTCCAGGTAGTCCAGAATGCTGCTGCGAGGGTTCTGACAAAGTCTTCCAAGTCTTCTCAGGTCACACCGATACTGATCCAGCTGCAGTGGCTCCTCATTACATTCAGAGTCCAGTTTAAGATTCTGGTCCTGACTTATAGAACTCTTTATGGTCAAGCACCAACTTATATCAGTGAACTCTTGCATCCCTACATCCCCACCAGGTCTCTGAGGTCATGTGATCAGGGCCTACTGGCCTTACATCACGCAGTGCGGAAAACTGAAGGTGACAGAGCTTTTGGCATCATAGCTTCCGACTCTAGAGCTCTATCCCCTTATGTATAAGAAGGGTGGATTTGGTGGTGTTTTTTTTTTTTTTAAAAGCTAAAAACATAAACAACATTTTTTTGTGATTATTAGTTAGTGTTCATTTATCATTTCTGGATAGCATAGCACTGTTAAAAGTCAGATTAGCCCCAGTCATCAGTTCTTCCCCTTGGATCAGTTATCATATCTGTTACCATAGAAGGAAGTGCAGAAAAGCTGAAAAATACAAATCTGCACATTCACGACCTCCACATGAAGCATTTACTCATTCATGAACACTGTAAAAACATCTTATTTTGCTGGTTTGAGTAATGATAATAAAAACGTATCTTTTGTTTGACGCCATCAGCAGACACTTTAATCCCCTCAGTCAACTTTGCATTCCATTTTGATTTCCATTAAAATGGATTTCTTCAATGGCAAGATCAACAGTATCAGGTCACAGTTCAAGTCTGTACCCTTGCAACCTGTCCAAGTCTCTCACCTAGTTCTTTTCTCTGAGTTTAAACTAAATTCACAGCAAATCCTCTTGATTGTCTCACACATGCCCACTTCTTCCTGTCCAGTGGATATTATTTCTCCTCAATAGCCTCAGTGATAGCTTCTCTGCCATCTCTGCCTCCATCTCAATTCCAGTAAAACTGGGGTTCTTGTGTTTGGCCCTGACAGTCCCTCTGAAGAATTCAGTCAGTGTGTCTCAGTACATCTCTGTCCTCCATAGCCCATCTCCAAGTGGTGCATAGCACAGTGGTGAGGCTGTTAACAAAAACTAGCCACTGTTCACGTACACTATATTCTCAAAAGTATTCATTCACACACCCAAATCATTGAATTCAGGTGTTTCAATCACTTCCATGGCCACAGGTGAATAAACCAACCAACCTCAGCATGTAGCCTGCTCCGACAAACATCAGTGAAAGAATGGGTCACTCTCAGGAGCTCAGTGGATTCCAGTGTGGTACCATGATAGGATACAAGTCCAGTTATGAAATTTCTTCACTACTAAATATTCCATAGTCAGTTATTTTTTCTCCCCTCAGCCCCCACCAGTCACTAACCCCAACCAGTCTCAGCAGATGACTGCCCCTCCCTGAGCCTGGTTCTGCTGCAGGTTTCCTCCTGTTAAAAGGGAGTTTTTCCTTCCTAACGTCACCAAGTGCTGTTCATAGGGGGTGGTTGTGACTGTTGGGTTTTCACTGTAATTATTGTAGGGTTTTTACCTACAATAAAAATTGTGCATGGACATGTGTGTACCTGCTTGTAATAAAGAGAAGCAGCAAAAACGTTAACGTCTGGGACTACAAAACCCATACTCATAACACATCCAAAATCCTGGAGCGATGCCTAGTAACATTAGCCAGCACTTTCAGATTAACATCTCTGACAAATGACAAACCAGTGGTTTTATTTATATATCACTTTAATTTTTTATTAATGTGTCAAATCTTTTAGTCCCCTATGGAGATTGGCAGTTTATCACTCAACCTTTTAATTCAGGTGTGCTTTTTTTATTTTATAAATATTGTCAGCCTAATAACCTAAATGCCTAAGTCATATTTTGAGATGCCTACCTAATTCTACTCTGCTAACTGTGTAGATTCATTTAGACAGATATCTCAATTTTGGCCAAAATATGACTTAGGCAATTATGCTAGTAGGCTAACGATATATTTAATGTCCGTTTTGAAATCGAGATGTAGGCCTCTGTTTCTGAGCTCAGTAAAGGATGTGGTCCTCACAGGACCTAACTTTAGCCACTGAGTAGTAGTAGTAATAGTAGTAGTATCTCAGCAGTACCTTGATGAGGTCCATGAGCAGTGAGGACTTGAACATCCAGTCCAGCCTCACATTGCTGTCAGCCAGCAGATCTGCCAGACTTCCTCGAGGGCAGTGTTCAACCACTAGAGCAAAGATCCCTGAGTCCACAAACAGACCCAGGTACAGGTTTAGGTTCTCGTGCCGCATCTCCCGCAGCTGGAAAAAATATATATGTATATATTATTCCGTTCACTGTTGAAATTGTTCTGTTTCAGATTTTAATGTTAACTTAATAATAATAATGCCTTACACTTATATAGCACTTTATAATTTTGTGCACTATTCATTCACACTTGGTGGTGGTAAGCTACTAATGTAGCCACAGCTACCCTGGGACAGTCTGACAGAAGCATGGTTGCCAATCCACGCCTACGGCCCCTCTGACCACCACCAAACATGCAACACATTCACACTTAGGCAATGTGGGTTAAGTGCCCAGGGATACAATGACAGCATGCGCTCAGACTGGGACTCAAACCAGCGACCCTCCGGTTGCAAGGTGAGCACCTACCCACTGCGCCACTGCCACCCACTGATCAACAGAAAACAAACAGGTTAGTATTGATTAATGATTACTCTGCCAGGGTATTTTAATTCAGAACCAATAAAATCTGTGTTTAGTGTCTTCTGCTCATCCTACCTGGCTGAACATATTCTGGGTGTTTTGATTGGCTTCTGTTGCTGTTTTTCCAATGCAAAACTTCTTTAGCCAAACCCAGTCTCCCTGACAACAGTACAACCAATTGGGGCACAGAGTGAATGTGATAGCACAGGTAAACAGACACAAGTAGAAAGGTACAGATCCAGGTAAAGGTAATACCTCCAGTATCCCAATGTTGGAGCTCTCAGGTGTTGTGAGGATGTAACTTCGAGCAATCGATCGTATTGGAGTTTTAATTTCCAAAAGACTCTTCATGATTGACTCATCATTCAGTTTCTATGAAAACAACAACAATCTAACCAGGCCGCTTTTCCACCAACGGGGTTCCGGTGCCAGTGCCAGTATTTGAACCATCAGCAGTTTTCCCGGACGCACTCGGTGCTGGGCTGAAAAACGGGTTCAACTTGGGCCCCACAAGCTAGCTGGTCTAAAACCAAGAATGGGTGACACAAGCGGGAGAAGGGCGTGACTCTGCCATCTCAATGTAAAGTTTTCTACCGCTGTTTCACTGCATGGTTTTACATGAGAAAAGTGATGCAATTTTCACAGCTGTGAATCAGGTTGGGTTCTAAGGCTGAACTTACTGCTTTGTATCAGTTCATTTCAGTTCACAGATAAAAAGACACAAAATGCGTACTTGTTATCTTGCTCGTAATCACTGTGCTGCACACAGAGGCTACAGGAGTTTGGTTTGGACCGTAAAATCGCAGCACAACAGCTGTTCTCCCACGCTTGTGCTCTTCAGCTTCCGTGTCCAGACAAGGACCCGCCGACAGTCATACGTAAACGATCCGTCACAAAGTGCGTTGGAAACGCAGGCTCATTCTCAAGCATTTCGCTGGTTCATTGAAACCAACACCAGCACTGGCACGAGCACCTCAGCACCTCGGCACCTCGGCGGTGGAAATGCAGTACCAATGGTAATGCAATGATCAGCTCATCAGTTGGGTCAAACATGAGTAATGATGCCTAGCTGTTAGTGTTCCTACTGCTTCTAGTACAGCATCTGAACTACACACACTGCTACCACCACTGGAACCAGATTGAACAGTAGTTACAACCAGCATTAAGTAAGCAAGCTAAACAGTTTCTGACCTTCCTGCTGACTTGGGTGTCAATGAAGACGATATCATCCAGAGTGAGGATCATTTTGGTGCTTTTCACTGCACTGTTATTGTTCCTGTTCACAAAGACATTATTATTATTATTATTATTATTATTATATGGCCACCGGGTGCTCATAGGAGAGCACCTGGTGATCAGGCCTTAGCCCATTGGGACAGCTATTTGAGAGAGTGAGCTTCCTTCAAAGGGTGGCTGGCCTCTCCCTTAGAGGTAGGGTGAAGAATACAGTGATTCGAGAGAGTGAGGTGTTCTGGGTATGTCCTACTGGGAGGATGATATCTCTCAGCTGGCCTGGGAATGCCTCAGCAGCAGAAAATTACAGAGGAGTGTGTGTTTCAGAGTTGGTGTGTGTTACAGAGTGTGTATTAACCTGCTCCAGAAGAAAAGTCCTCCAAGCAAAGCACAGAACAAGAGGAAGAGGAAGAGCACCGTTACAGCACCCATACCTGCAGAAGGTGGAGAGTTAAAGCTTATTCAGATTGACTGCTTGGTTGATGGACATCAACCTTTAATCTTTGATCAACACAAACTATGTAAACAGGAATACTGATCTACAGATACAGAAGTTACAAGGTTTACTTAAGACCTCCTTTGGATTGAAGCACAAAGTTCCCACCCTCTCTGCGGGTTGGTAAACACACCTCCACTGCAGGCCTCATCTGGATTAAACCAACAGAAGCTGGCTGAGGGGGGTTTTCCTCCAGGAAAAGTGAAGGAGCGGCTCAGGGGTCTCAGACCTCCAGTCATCCCATCAGTGTGTGTCGGAGAGAGCGAGTGCGTCGGGACAAGACGGTCGCCATCACTGTCCAACACCACATAGCTGGCCTGCAGGCCATGCCCTTCTTTACCTCCATACAAAACCTGAGAGAGAAGAAGGGAGGAGCAAATTGAACCATCACGTTTATCATGAAGATGTGTCAGGATATGGGCCATCTGTTGTTGTGTTTGTCTTTGGGTCGAGCAATTTGTCAATTATGACAGCGTGATGTAAATGTTCATGCAAAACAAAGTCACATCGAAATCGGGGGGAAGTGGGGGGCTAGAGGGGAAGGTTCATCACTGAGTGGACCCTGGTTCAAATCCCCGGGATGGCATCACTGTAGGCTCCTGAGCAAGACCCTAACCCCCCAGGTTGCTCCCCGGGAGCTTTCTAGCTGCTCCCTGCTCCACAGTTGTACTGTGTACTGCATTGTCTATGTGTGATGGGTTAAATGCAGAGACTGAATTTCACTGCATGTAAATGTAAATAAAAAATAAAGCTCTTTCTCTCTTTAAAATCTGTAACTCATAATAATTATTCTGTGTGAACTAATAAGAACTGGGTGGATGGATGTGGTTATACTGCCTGAACTACTAATAAAGCTTTGAATATGGTCAGAAAGCTACAGATTTAATCTGTCTCTGACTCAACAGCGTAAATGATTTATCAGTGACCTGTAACAGATCCTAGAAGTTATGATTAGGGGGTTTCTTTTGTGTGTGGACTCAGAGATTGAAGAAATTAATCTCTCTTAATTAGAACTAGCTGTTCCCAGAGTGGTGTGATCTGACACAACAGGATTCATTGAGCAGTAACTCTGCACAGGCTTTCAGGCTTTTACACACCGGATGCATAAATTCTGTGCAAATGTTTCATGCTTTGAAAATATTTTTTGGGCTCACCTGTTTTTAATGCAGCCATTCACTTCGACCATGTCATTTCACAGGACGATTTTGCGGCATTTCTTTTTTTTTTTTTTTTGATCAATTTTTTTTTTTTTTTTTACTTTCTCC